>VDFB02075321.1:250549213-250796932 GCA_007258455.2 Sequoia sempervirens | reverse complement strand
CCTGTGGAATTTGTGCATTTCATTTCGTAGCAGCCATAATGCCCATTGCGATAAAATAATTAATCTAATTAAAATTAGGATAATATAAATGAAAATATTATAAAAATACCCTAGTTTTAAAAAAAATCCAAAAAAAACCCTACTTTTTAACAAAAATCTATAAAATTCTCTAATTTTTAATACAAATACATAAGCAACACTATTTTAATCAAAATCTATAAAATATTTATTTTTTTATCAAAATCCATTCTAAACTCAATTGTTTCATAAAAAATTAAAACCCTTATTTGAAAATCCACAAAAACATTCATTTTTATATTTTTTATCTATTCTAAATCTTTTTTTTCATAAAATTCAATCAAAAACCCTATTTTGAAAACAACCACAAAAAACATTCATTTTTTTAATCAAAATCCATTCTAAATTCAAAATTTTTCATAAAAAATTCAATAAAAAACCCTATTTTGAAAAAAAATCCACAAAAACTATTTGAAATTATCCAAATCTAATTCAAAATTGAATCAAAGCAAATAAAAATCAAAATTCTTACCTTTTCAAATTGGATATTGGCAAAATCGGATATCCGTTACGCGAAGAACCTCCTCACTGTGCGCCTGCGGGTTGTTGACTGTCAAATGACTTTAAAATAGCAATAAATTTTGTATATATATGCTTTTTACAAATTGAATATCCGATTTGGATCGAATATCCAATTTGAATCGTATATCTGATATGGAAAACTAGGATGTGTGTTTGCTTTGGTGGTGTGTACTGACACCCGAGCCTAAAAAAAGTCAACACAGTATTTTTGCATTTCTGGGTTGATGAAAGACATTTTTTTTTCCTCATTGCCACTTTTTGGCCCACCATGATCCTACACATACCCTTGAGATTGAAGATGGATTCATCTGGAAACTCTGAGATGAGAGGATTCTCTGAATAGATTGGTGCTTCTGCAAGCTGATCTGCGATGACTTGGCCTTTAATTGCTTTCTGCTCCACATATTCAATGTCATACTCTGATAGTATCATGACCCATTTAGCCATCCAGTGAGCATTTCTCTTGACAGTAAGTACTTGAGAGGGTCAATTTTGGCGATGAGTTTTATTGTGTGCTAGCATTTAATGTCTAAATTTTTGCGATGCAAACACTACTACTAGACATGCTTTCTCAATGAATGAGTAATTTAACTCATGCCCCACCATTGTTTTGTTGATATAATATATGGCCCTTTTTGTCCCATTTTCATCGTGTTGAGCTAGAAGAGCACCAAGGGCTACTGTTGTTGCTGACACATAATGAATTAATGGCTTTCTTGGGATCGGTGTCATGAGGACTAGTGGTGTAAGCAGATATTCTTTGATCTTATTGAAGGCTTCTTCACACTTGTTATCCCACTTGTATGCTACTCCCTTGTGAAGTTGGTGAGAGTATGGATTTTTTAAATTTTCCAGCTGTGCTATGAATCTTCAGATGGACTGAAGCCTACCTTGGAGACCTCTCAATTGTTTCAATGTTTTGGGTGCCTCCATCTTAAGGATTGCTTTTACCTTGGTAGGGTCTACCTCAATACCTCTCATTGCCACTATGTATCCAAGCAACTTTCCTTATTGTATGTCGAAGACACACTTCTTTGGATTTAATCAGACCTTGTATTCCTCCAGCCTATCAAAAATGGCACTTAAGGTTGCTATGTGATCCTTCCTCTTTCTGGATTTGGCTAGTATGTCATCGAAATAATCTTCGACAATTTTATGAATCATGTCATGGAAGATTAACATCATGGATCTTTGGTATGTTGCTCCTACATTCTTCAATTCGAATGGCATAATATTCCAGCAGTAAGTCCCCCATGGACAAGTGAAGGCCATTTTGTGCTGGTCTTCTTTAGCAATCATTATCTGGTTGTATCCTGAGAAACTGTCCATTAAGGAAAGCATTTTGTGTCCCGTTGTTATGTCTACAATCATGTCAATGTTGGGCAATAGGAAATCCTCTTTTGGACATGCTTTGTTTAGGTCCTTGAAATCTATGCAAATTCTAATGCCCCCATTAGGTTTTGAGACAAAAACTAGGTTTGATACCCATTCTAGATAATCTATTGGTCTAATGAATCCTGCGTCTAATAGCTTCTTTAGTTCCATTTTAACTAGTAAGACGATCTGAGGGTGCATTTTCCTAAGTTTTTGTCAGACAGGCTTTGCTTTAGGATATACTGCTAGGTGATAAACTATAATTTATGGATTGAACCCTGGCATGTCAACATAGCTCCATTAAAAATTAACTTGTCTTTCTCTTAAGAAGGCTGCTAGGAGCTCTTGTTCTTCTGATAGTAATGACTTTGCATAGAATGTGATGTGCGGTGTTTGCTCTATTCCTAGATTAACTGGATTACACTTTTCTGCTAGGACCGCTAATTTTTCCTGAAGGAGAGCTTTGAAAGGAAGATTGAATCCCCCATCCTCAGGTGCCTCAGAGAGGTTGTCATCATTGGATGCATCCTTTCTTTTTACTTTTTTTGTGTCAAAGAGTGCCATAGTGTGGTTTTCACTCAAGGACTTAGATATTATTCTTAATTTCTCACTTTTGTGACTGAGGGATTCCATAATAGGCCTGTGTATCTAGCTCAATGATGAATATTACTTTGTGATCCCCATATGAAATATTATCCCGTAGTCCCATGAATTCTGAGAGTACCTCATCGTTTTCGAATGTGTCAAGAATTGGTGGTCCTCGTTGGTCATAATAGATGAGTTGTGGGTAGACTAGAAAAATTTCATGGTTTTGGTTTTTAGACTCATAGGATAGGGTGCTAATCATGAGAAGGGTGGTATCCTTAAAGAGCCTGGGTACGTTGGTTATGGGATCCTCATCATCACTGCTACTACAAACATTAGTTATGTCAAAAGTGAAATTATCTAAGACACGACCAGTGGATATAAGTAAGAGAAGCTCAGATGGTGTTGGTTCATGGGGATTCTTGACCACTTTAATTGGGGGACCTCATCCACGTATAGTTATACTCAGAGGGATACATCTGAGACTAAGATTTTTCATTTGCATCTTAGGAATGAGGGGTATTATAAACCCATTGTTGTTTTGCCCTAGTTTCTGGTTTCTGTCATAGCCCATTGCGAGCATCATTTGCAAACCTTTACTTTTGTCATCCATTGGTAGATCAGCTACTAGTCTATTATCTTGGTATAGGAGATGAGATGAGTCCTCTTCTATGAATTCTCAGCTGAGATCTCCCCAACTTCTGAAGTTGGGATATTCAGGGGATGTTTGGGAAGTGGAGACTTGATTTAATTGCGGACATCGTCGTGATCTAGGAGATTGTGGTAACTCTCCTACCACAAAGGAATTTTTGGGAATCATATAGTTTCCGCAACCTTTGTCCTGGATGATGACTTTGATATTAGAGATGGATGGGATGGCAGGAATGGCACGTGTTTTTGTCGCAAAAGTGGAGGCGAGAGTGGCTAGATCAATGTACGATGTTGATGGGCCTTCATCACTTTTAGGTACTTGAGGTATTTTGTAGTATTTTTCCTCAAGGCTTTTGTAGTAGGAGAATGGTTTAGGATCTCCATGGATGGTGACCTCTTGTCCTTCATATGTGAATTTGACACATTGATGGAAAGTTGATGCTACTGCTTGCATTGCATGGATCCATGGACATCCTAGGAGAATGTTATAAGGCAAGTCGAGGTCCAGGACCTGATAGGTGGTTTCCATGATAGTTGGCCCTACTTGAATAGGGATTTGAATTGTTCCTTGGGACACTCTTTCCTCATCATCATATTCTCTAATTGTAATACCCTTACCTTTTTCGATGGAATCCTCTGAGATTTTTGGGTTCTTAATGAGCTTGAGGGAACAAATATTCGAGCTTGCACCTCCATCCACCAAGATTCACTTGAATTTATTTTTCTACATTAGGACCTCTAAATGGAGTGCACAGTTATGAGATGGTTGAGTGGGAAAATCTTGGTCAGAGAATGTAAGGAGATTCAGGGTAATGATGTTTCCGACCATAGCTTGGAATTATTCTGCATCAAGATCTGTGGGGATGGTGGACAAAGCTAATTCTTCCTTAAGGATTTTCTTGTGGGTGGATGAGATTTTTAATAACTCCATGATGGAGATTTGTGTCGGGGTTCTTTTTAGTCAATCAAGGACATTGTAACCATTGGGAACAGATCTGGGTGTAGGTACCTTGTTTGGTTGGGATGATCCTACGATGGTAATTTTGACACCTCTTGTGGTGACTCCACAATCCTTATGGGCTCCTTTGATGGTGATGGTAGCGCAGTAGTCATCCAGGGATGCGATGACATGGTCATACACATGATTCATGTTCTTGAAGGTGCCTTTCCCCTTATCAATGTTATTGTTCCCTTTATTGTTATGGTTAGGCATCAGATTCATGTATATTTTGAGATTCTAATTTCTTGTTGGTTGTTCCACATTTATGATTCTTTGATCAATGAGGTCTTGGAATATGTTCTTTAACCTCATGCAACTGTTAGTGGTGTGTCCTTTGATTTTATGGAAGTTGCAGAGTTGATTTTCATTGTACCAAGGAGGTTTTACATCTGGTTCCTGGTAGTTCTCATAGGTGGGAATCTTGATGAGGTTTTTGTTTTTTAGTTTCTTCATGATGACTTCAAGTGGTTCCCCAAGGGTAGTGTACTTCCATTTGGTGAAGTTCTTATTTCCCTGGGGCAGTCCCCTTTGATCATTGACGTTATTGATCATTTGATTGTTTGGTTGTTGTGTTGTTGTGTTCACTGGATGGTTGTTTTGATGATGGTTTTGGATTTGTTGTTGTGGTGCGGGTATGTTTTTCTGAGGGGCACTGATGACAACTTTGGCATCGATGACACCATTGTTGGTAACATTTTTGTTTCTTTCCCATGTGCAAGGCTTTTCATTATAGCTTGTAGATGGGTGATTGTTCTGTTGTTCAGTATATGAAGTTGATCCTCCAGGTTGTGTCATAAGGGCTCATTCGATGTTGAGCACCTTGGAATGGTCATACGTGGTGATCCCTTGGACCTTGAGGTGGAATGCCAAGAGGTCGTCAAGGTTGGATATGATAGTGCACACTTGTTGTTCCTCTAGCATGACCCATTTTCTATGATCAGCCTTGAATCACCATCATTCTAGGAATGAGGCAAATGATTCATTCTTACCTTGTTTTAGAGCTGATAGTTCCCCTAGACTAACATCCATGGCGATATTGCATGCGTAGTTTTTGTTGAATGCATCTATGATTTCTTGGAATGTCTTGATGCCTGTAGGTAAGCGAGAGAACCATTTCATGGTGTGACTAGCCAAGCTCCTAGGAAATAGCCGCATCAGATAGGTATCATCATACACGACTTCCATGCAATGAACCTAGAATTCCTTGATGTGATCTTTGGGGTTTCCTGTCCTACGATACTTGTCAAACTTGGGGATCTTAAATCCCTTTGGGAATGGTTTCATCACAAGGATTATGTTCAATGGATAAGGACACAAGTTGCTAGATGTTTTTTGTGGTTCACCCTGATTGAAGATCGAGCACTTGTTGTGAGAGTAATTTGATTTGTGTTGCGACATCATTTTGTGGATCAGGAGGTGAGATGAAAGTGTTCTGAAGTGGTTCGCTTGTTGATGGGATGGCTGGATTAGTTGATGTGTTGATTGGTGGTATTTACACATTTTGTTGAGCCATGTATGCTTGTACTTGTTGTTGTATCAACAACACTTGTTGCTGGTCTTGTTGCTGTTGTGCCAAGATTTCCTGTTGCTGAGCCTGTTGTTGTTGTGCCAATCATGCTTGTTGTTGAGCTGCTAATTGGGCTACTTCCTATTGTTCTTGATATTGCTTTAGCATTTGTTGATATGCTTGTTGTTGTGCTGCGTGTTGTTATGCAAGATACTGTGCTTGTGCTTGTGCTTGTGCTTGTTCTGCTTGATGTTGGGCTTGAGCTTGAGCATGTGCTTGAGCTCATGCCTAAGCTTGAGCTTGTGCTTGTGTAGCTTGAGTTTGTGCCTGAGCTTGAGCCTGAGCTTATGCAGATTTTTGTTGTTGTTGTTGTTGCAATAATATTTGGGCTTGGGTAGTCTGTTGTGCTTGTAATATAGCTTGGGCAACATGAGAATCTTGAGCGGCTTGTTGAGTAGCTAGTTGCATGACTTGTTGAACAACTAGTTGTGCCGCTTGTTGTTTTTGCACTTGTAGGAATGTCTTTTGATAGGAAGCTTGCTGAGCTTCTTGCAACGCCATACTATGTTGGCTTGATGTGTTGGAGCTTGGTGGTGGTGGTGGTGGTGGATTCAGAATGGTGCTTTTTGTGGTGGTGAGAGGTGATATCATGTTGATGATTGGGGTTTGAGTGGTGGATGGTGTGATCAATGCGGCTGGTCCTTGAGAGACCATGTTTTGAGATGTTAGGGGGGTGGTTGATTATGTGATGGTGGTGGTATGTGTTATCGAGGTGGTTTCCATCTATTGTTGCGATGTCGATGACAAGTTTTGAGAATTTGGCATGATACTTTGATTGATATTTGGTAAAGGGGGAAGCCCCAAGCCAAGAAGTGGTGTGGATGATGATGGAAATGGTGGAAGTGGTGAAAATGTGAGAGATGTGATCTCTTGAGGAAATGGTGTAGTGTCAAAAATGTCCCCTAGTCTGAACATGTCACCTTCTCCTTGCGAGGTTATGGGGAGAGAGGTTTGGGGTGTCACACGAAAGGATGATGATGATGGATCATTGGTATCATGGAAAGTGAGAGGGACATATGTGTGTAATGGATTTTGGGGTACTTTTTTCTCCAAAATGTTGTTTGCATCCAAATCCTAATTGTTGACAAGGGGGTGTGTTTGCATGGCATTGAGAAATGCACTTCCCTTTTTAACACTAGGTTGAGTTGGAGCAATGAATGAAGTGATTTGTTGGATGTTTTGAGTGATACTTTGGGATGGGGGTGTAGATGAGATGGGGAGGGTGGATGAAATTGGAGGCATGACCTCTAAGGATGGTTCCACTATAGAACTCACATCAAAATTAGAAGGTAGTTTAGCCCCTTGCTTTGCTAATTCGAGCATATATAGTGAAAGGTTGAGTCTCATCATGATATTGATAATCTTATGGTTTTCTAGATTTTGAATCATTTCGGTGATTTCCTCATGTGACATTCCAAAGGGATGATCCTCTACTTCCTCTTGAGGGTTTTGTGATGATGTAGGAAAGTTGATTAGAGGATTACTTGATTCAACGAGATTTGTTTCGAAATTTGTTTTACTTAGGTCACTTGTAGTGGATGTTTCTTTGTTGGCTTCCATGTTCCTCTTGTGTTGAGATCTAGTTTGCACCATAAAATAGGGATCATTTTTGAAGAATATGAGAGATGAATCTCTAATTCTTTGGATTGATCTAATCTTAGGTACAAAGAGAAAATTTAGGATGTTTTCCAAGGATCAAAGGTGATATGATGGGGATGACGTAAAACATGGATGATGTGGATGTTTTGAACTTTTGAGAAATCTTGGGGGGATGCTAGACCTTTTAGGACTTCTTAGATTTGCTTTTGATTTTGGATTGACCTTGATTTGATTTGATTTTTTTGGTTTTCTTTGCTTTTGGATTTATGAAAAAATAGACCCTAAGATGTTGGATGATTATCTAAGAGGTAAATTTTCTCAAAGGATGATAATTTGAATATGTGTAGGGAGAAGGATGCATCTATCCACACCTATTCAAACAAGATGAGAGTTTAATCAAGCATATGAAGAGGGATGTATCTACATATACCTAGCTAAACAAGACGACTTGATATTTTGACTAAGCATATGCAAAAGGATGCATCTACACATAACTAGCCAAAGATAATTTGATGTTTTGATTCAGAGATTTCAAGGATTTTGCTTGATGATTTTGATGTTTTCCAAAAAAGCCTAGCATGGAGGATAATTTCAAGATGTTTCAAAAGATGATGGTGAGGTGATTTTGGTTTGATGTTCAAGGATGGATGAAAATTTTTTGATTTTGATCCTAGAATGTACCTAAAAAGACACTTGTTTACTAGACCTCGGCATTGAAGAACATACAATACTTCTAAGGACTTCTATAACTAAGAAGTGGTTCAAATTGAGCATACATTTATGGATTGTACAAAGGAACGAGTCTATAGAACCTTGTAAATTTTTTTCTTATTTTGATCTGCTACTATTGATTGCACTTCCTAATGTATTTCTTGATGACCTTTCGAGTGTGACTCCAAAATTTTGAACTTTTTCTCAAGGACTTTTGTTTTGGGATTTTTACTTTCTTGGAAATCATGAGGAACTAACACGTGTGAGAGTAAATTTTGTTTATCTTTGCTTAGTGATTTTGTTTTACCACAAAAACTTCTTTGATTAGTTTTTTAAACTAGATGTCCAATGTCCAGTTCTTCGGTCCTACAAAGTAGTATGTTATGTGGAATTTTGATGAAATCAAAGCGAAAATACTCATTACTTAACTTTAGTGAGGAAAAATTTGGCATGTAAACTAAGTGTTTAGAAACCCCTTCTAAGGATAAAAACCTAAGTGCTAAATAACACATGAATTTGGTCAATTGTATTTTCCTTCCCAGCGCTCTGAAATTTCCTGGAGCGATGATGTTAAATGTTTGTTTTCCAAATGTTTTCTAACAAGCAAAGCATTTTGTAACCAAGAACAAGCACAACCTTATGGATATGAAAGACAATATTTTTCGAGTGCCGACTTGGACAAGTCCAACTATGCTTATCTTTAGTGCATGGTTAGATGCTTGACCCCACTAGCTCCCCTCCACGACATTCACTTATATGGGGCAACCAAGCATCAATACCCATGAAACCGCCATGTAATTCTTTTCCATTTCTATTAAAGACCGTAGTAAAGTGTAGGCAGCTTCAGAACGCACTCATTCTTGTGCACCAAATAAATAGATAGGATTAACCTTCTTGGCCGCGTTTAATTCAGACTTTCCGCTTGTAGGAGCTGGACCTCGTGGTGTGAGAGAGACCATTGTTTCCTTCATTTAATCCAACCACGGATAATCGACACATTTACTGTAATACCGAAGCATTTATATCCCTGCTGGAATTTTGGTTTTAGAGTGTTACCGCTGAGCTTTCATTCCCTTGGTTGAGTGCTCTTTTTTCCCAAGGCAAGCCCTCTAAGATAAACAATAGCAAGTAAATGTATTCATATTTTGATCAACCTTCATTTAGAAACAAAGGGAGAACACATGCAATAGGTTTACTCACACTCGCACAATGTTTTGTTCAATTTTCATCCCAAAATGAAATGTGGAGGTGATCACTTTATGCCACTCTAAGACCACCAAAAAGCCTTTTGATTCTCAAGATCACCATGAGGCGCGAGAGAAGCGCATACGTCTTTTCAATGGCGTTAGTTTGAGTAAGTAATCACAAAACAAATTTGCATATGTTCTTTTTAATCCAACAAAAGCAATAATGATTTCTTTTTATAACACCAAATGAAGTGTGAGAATTTTCCTTGTTCAATTATTAGCCCCAAACAAAATCTAGTGATTTTGTGTCCTAAAGTTCATTTTAAGCTCCTTTTGTAACGAGAATTTAAAAAGTTCTTTTCAGAACCCAAAATGAAACTAGTAAGTCCTAAGCATGAAAGATAGCAAATTTTTCCTTAAGAGGAATAGTGAATCCTCCAAGAGTGTTGAACAAACACTAGAGTGTTTAAAAAAACTTGGTATTATGAGATGAGGTCATCACACTTCTTTTCCTCTTCACCTTTGACCAATCCAACCTACAAGAAAATCAATTAGATTCTAAAAAAATAGAGGTCGAGAAAGCAGAAAATAGACCAAATAACCAAAATTTGATAAAAACACGTGTTAGAAATAAATTTTCACTTTTTTAATTCCCTCTAGTGGTGCAATCCATGAAGGCATCGCAGTTTGAAGTCACCAGCGGTGCTGTATAGAACCGCTTACTAGTTAGCGTCACTTTGCAGCCAGACCAATGAGCATGAAGGTGTTACTATTTTGATCAGTGGTGCAATTTGGACTTTGAAAAGATTCCAGCGAGCCGAAAAGATTCAGTGGTTCTATTTGAAAATTTGAATTATGGGCGGGAAGTATGGAGCATCGCAGTTTGAACTTTGCAGTGGTGCTATATGGTGACGATGGGTTCTCAGCATTGCTAAATAGTGACACTAAGCTTCCAGTGGTGGAGTTTTCTATGAACACACAAAAAGCACAAAAAATTTCTCAAAAAATGTGATTTAATCTTCTGGTTTTCCCTCCTTCTAGAGCAAAAATGTGAACCAATATCCTATGCTTGCAAGAACACAACAAATGAACACATTAATAAGATTAAATGCAAGTTAGAATAGAGATTCCTCAAGAAATTCGTTTGAATGCAAAAGAAAAGGAATGAAATGAAGAACACAACAAACTTAAAAAAAGATATCAAATCCTATTCTAAAACAAAGAAAACTCTTAATCTCTTGAGGGAGTTGGTGCCAATTTGATGTGAAAATTGGCCCTTTCCCAACTCCAATGATTTGATGAAGATTGTGATCCACTTTTTTGAAGATTGGTGAATGCTCCAAGACAAAATCTACATAACCTAGAGCTATAAAACTCAATAAGATGGATGAAGATTGCTATGAATTTGAGTATAGTAAGTTTACTCAAGTTGTGGATGATCAAATGAGGAATGAAGCCTCATATTTATTTGAATTTAAGTTGAGGAGATTTCCAAAATGGAGCAATGTGGGACTAAGAATCAACAAATGGCAAGATGCCACTTGCCAACATGTGAATGGATGGAGGATGTGC
This sequence comes from Sequoia sempervirens, assembly GCA_007258455.2. Taxonomy (NCBI): domain Eukaryota; kingdom Viridiplantae; phylum Streptophyta; class Pinopsida; order Cupressales; family Cupressaceae; genus Sequoia; species Sequoia sempervirens. The sequence continues at coordinate 250,786,086 of VDFB02075321.1, read as the reverse complement.
AAGTTTTCAAGAATGTGTCAATAAATGCATTTATTTGAATTTTGAAAATGTTGAAATGACATTAAAGAGGGAAATAACATGCATTGAATGACACTTGGCTCAAGGAAAAAGGACTTTCTAGGTGGAGTAAATGCCTTTTTGGAAGGACAAAGTCCACTTGGAGTTTTTTAATTCAAATTTGAGGAATATTCCATTATTATGCCTTTTGAGAGAAAATAGAGATTTAATAAATGAATTAAATCTATTTTCTTGTGCAAGTTGCAAAAGCTAGAGGATGGTACATGAGAAGAGATTAAATTAATCAAGGTTAATTAATTTAGTGAGAGGTCAAAATGATGTGACATATTGATTTAGATTTATAGATTGATTTAAATCAAATATGAGAAGAATATGGTTTCAAGATTAATTAATTAAAGATTTTTGTTTTATTTAACCAAGGAGATGAAGTTAGATTAAACTAAATAAGGTTTTAATTTATTTAATTTAATGGATAGACTTTAAAGATTTAATCAAATAAAATTGATTATTTAATTAAATAGGGATAATTAGATCAGACTGATAGATTTAATTAACAAGAAATGATGACTTAATTAGATAAATAATTTATTTAATTAAGAGAGGAACATTGATGAATTTAATTAAATAAATGTATTCGATTAAATGGTTAGACCGAGGGATGATTTAGGATGAAATGGTGTTAGTGGTCAGGATTATATGTGCAATGTCAATTAGTATATTTTATGTGTCTACACACCTTTAAAAAGATCTAAATAGATAGTAAAAACCTTTAAGTTTTAATAATTTGAAATGCAATACTATTCAAGTACTAAAGTTATTATTAAAATTATAGATTCTCATTACATTAAATATAATATGAAGGAATATTGCATAATAACATCTAACATTATTGAGAACCCATCTCAAGAATTAAAAATCCAATCAACTACATGAATGCAGTAATTTTATTCATAAAAAAACTGATACCTTACTAGATTTTATTTCCATATTTTACATTACAATATTCTCATATATGCACAACTTAAGTTTAATTTAGTTAGTATTCATCCACTTACTAATTTTTCTAGGCATTTTATAAGCTCACCTTTGTTAAATTGATGTTTTTTTTAAAGATAATCCTTAACTTAGTCATAGATTTGGTTATCTTTTATTGTACAAATTTGATTAAAAATTCAAGTATTATGCATCTTTCAACCTATTTGTCTAGGTTTATTCTAGAAATATCCATGACTTTCAAGTTCACTTAGATAGTATAACATACACACATATATGTATATGTATATGCATATGTATATGTCTGTATGTATGTATATATATATATGTATACACATATATATAAACATATATATATGTACATATACATCTATACATATATATACATATATGCATATATACACACATATATGCATATATATGTGTGTGTGTGTGTGTGTTAAAATATTATTGATTTACCATCAAGGTATAAATTTATTTGGTTGAAGGTCAATCCTATGTGTCAAATTTATTTTTTCACTTGATTACTCTTACAATACTCATTAGAGTATCAATGAGGCACACAATTATTATCATTTCATTTACATTTTTCCTATCTAGTATAAAATTTTGACCTTTTGGAGAAATTTTATTTTATTTTTATTTGGCCACTCTAGCACACAATAATAAATAACACCTTACATATACACAAATTGATATCTAAAATATAATGAGACTAACATTCAAAGAATTTGAGGTCTACAACCAATCCAATAGATCAAGCATAAGTGATCAAGGAATTTTCGAAAAAAACAAATTATCACAATTACAATAAAGGTGACATCATCCTTTTATAAAATAATGACAATAATTTAACTATAATTAGACTTATCATCATTATACTTCATTAAGGATGATCATGAAGATACATTATACATGGTGGAAGTTATAACCATTTACATCAAGGTCTCAAGGAATGATCAATAATTTATTTATCTTTCCCCTACTCCTTATCACCACAGGGTACTTCATTCATTGAGTGACATTTTTACCAACTTATACACACATAAATCATAAATAGGATTATATACACAAGAAATATATTCTCAAGATTAATATCAAGGATCTTAATTATAGGAACATAGCTTACTAAAGAATTTTTTAATATCCTTTCTTCTAATATAATTATCGTCTTAGCTATACACCTTGACTCCATGTTCATTTCTCACAATTTTAACAATCTTTATATGTAATATATTTTTTTTTGGTATCTCTATTAAAATTTTGAACTCCACCCTCTCAAATTTCAATAGGAAATCTAGGTGGCATATTTAGTTTCAAAATAGTTATTTTCAAATTTCTTATGTTAGAAGAATTACAACATATTTTAGATATTTTAAATAGTGAAAAATAATTACTTCTTTTATTTTTCTTTTATGGTATGTCTAAATTGGTGTTTTCACCTATTTCCATACACTATTCTTTAAAAAAACATTAGAACCATGAAATATACACTTATAATTTATTAATTCTCATAATAAAGTCCTTAAATTGTCTTTCCTAATAATAATATGAGAAATATAGGGAACTATAGCTTATTGCATGGGGTAAATGGATTTTTAATAGAATTTGGTACTATTTGGATATTTTGACACTATTACAATAGGTTCATCCACTATCAAAATTAATATAGTGATAAGAGTTAAGGTTGTGGAATCTATGGATTATTGAGGTAAGAGAACTAAGGAAAAATATAGGGAAGGTGAAGGAATATGGATATATGAGAAAACATTTTATTGTAGATAAGAAAGAATATTTAAATACAACCAAAGTATGTGGAAAATAAATGAAAACATTTGTAGGATTCACTTTGGAATCACCAAAATTTATATATCTATAACATAAACACTATAATATAAATATTACCTACATAAATATATATTATAAGGTATAAAATATTTAAAGCAAGTGATGGTAAATTTATAGTTTGATAGAATTTTTTATGTTTTGTTGCTTAAGAATCTATATAAAAAAGACGCAAAAATAAAATTTGTTATGATATAGGGAGACTTCTCAAAAATATCTGTAACAATATAGTGAATGTCGAAGATTCTCTACTTTCTTAGACATTTGAGAACTACCTAGTAAGAAGGCATGTGAACCTTGCGATAATTGTTAGAAATTCCCTTACATTAAATTTTCATACTAGAGAGAGAATCATCAACTTCCCTAAACTCATTTAAAACTATTTTAGTTTATTGAGAAAATAATTAAAATAGATTACATGATATGATGTTTGATGACATGTCAGCTATTGAAAGATATTATTTATGGACCTATGTGTTGAACACTTCTAAAGAATGTGCGAGGGGGGTGAATCAATCTACACAAAACTTAACCCCTTTCAAAACTTGAAACTTTCTGCACAACTCAAACTCCTTTAGTAGATAAAGATAGAACTTTAAGTAGAGTAGTAATAGAGAAGAATATAAAAATTTAAACCTTTAACACCTTCAACAAACTTTACCAATGAAAGATATAGTAGTAATTGGATCAATAACAAAGAGAAAGAGATATAGAACACACACATGCACAAAGAGACACTAGATTTACATGGAAAAACCACTAAGGGAAAACCATAGTGAGAGTTAACTCACAATATAAGGCTCATTTCTAAAAGACTTACAAGAAGGCTCACCGCCTTAGAGAAAGATACAAAAAGGACTTTTAGCACTAAAGTACCAACCAACTCTAGGAGCAAGATATAGATGACTTGATGGGATTCACTATCTTAAAGTAGACTACAAAGGATTTATAGGAGAATAACAAATATTTCCAACACAATTCTCAATTGATTGAGACGTTCAAGCTTAATTTATCTTTCATTTAACAATCTTTAGCACTATCTTTGTTGGATATTCAATACAACTCACAGATACTTTTTTGCACTTGCACACAACTCCATTTTGTTGTATATGAAATGATCTTGCATTTATATCCACTGCAACACTTTAATTCTTTAGTTAGGTTGGATTGGAAGATGATAAATAATGAATTAAACTAGTTGAACACCAATTTATGATGCGGTCCTATCCCAAGGATAGAGAGGACCGAAAAAACATTAACACTTCTTTCAATGTGATACAAAATGAAATACACACAAGAACAGATCAACCTAAGTCAGCTTCAAGGAAACGTGTGGATGAGACATTGAAGCACATAATAAGTGAGTCCATAAAAACTATTTCAATTTAATTTACTTGATACAATACTAAATAGGATAGGTCAGGACCTAAATCTATCATAAAACATCTCCCATTGCTAGCATAGCCCCTGAAGCACATGAACCAAGCAAAGGAACAAGCCATGTCAACCAAATATCCATAAATAGCCCAAAAACCTAACTCAAGACATAATGTAGCACCAAAGAAGTCAATTAGCAACATGTAGATCACATAGGGATGTTCCTTGAACATCCAACATCACTTCCATACACTTCTTTCATACTATCATATCATCAACAACCATCGTAGACCAAACAAGCATAAAAAACTCTATACATGTAACAAAAAATACATAACCGAATGATGTAACATTTGCATAACAGCTTATAGACCAATTCAACATATGATATTGGAATCAATACATTACACAAAAATTGTGAGAACATTCACCAAGCCATAAGAGTAAAGATCTCAATGTGAAGAAATTTGGAGAATTTCTTGAACTAGTCCAAACAACTAGCAACATTGCCTACCTTTTGCAATTTACAGGAACCTCCTCAACAAAAAAGGTGACTTAAAAAAGATAGGGGTGCAATGTACATAGAGAACTAACACTTAATACCAAACCAAAAGACCAAAACTACAATAATGGAGGAATTTTGAACATTCTCTTGAACAAATTTCAATGCAACTTCTTGAACGAAAAACATTTTAGCAACTTGTAGAGACCAGAACTTCCTTTTAGAAACACATATATTATTAGGAAGATTAGGAGAGAGCATGTGATATACAATAGACCTTCAATAACATATCTCCAACACTAGTCATGCTTCTAATTCTCATTTTGAATATATTATCATGAAAAAAACTTTTCTAACAATAATAATGATTATATGACCATCAACAATAATGCTTCTTTGATAAGGAATGAAATCCAACCATGAACTTCTTGAATTCTCCATTTCTTTGATAAGGCATGACATCCAACCATGAGCTTCTTCAATTCTTCTCTTTTTTGATAAGGCATGACAACAATTACAGCTAACAATAAATGTTGACAATAGCTACAAACAATCTCCTTAATGTTAACATCAATGACAAAAGCAAAACCATCAATTTTGATATTAATGGTAAAAAATTCCAACAATCTCCCCCCTTAGCATTGATGGTAACACACTTCTCACTCTCCCACTTTGACATCAAGGACAAAGGGCTAAATGCTTCTACAGAAGGCAGTGAGACTTTTTTTGTCTTTAAGAGAAAAGGGAAAAATGATATTCTATTGAAGTAACAACACATGCTCCCCCTTTGACCAACAACACTTCTTTTGAATACAACAACTACAAAATTGTTTTAGGACTCCCCCTTAATACTAGCTCCCCCTGAAGGGTAGAACCCATCAATCTAGGAGAAATGATATGACATGAATTTATACCCCTGGAAATATGCACCATCTATGCATCTAGTTAGAAGAAGGAGAGGAAATGACCCCTAGCTTCTACCTTAGGTATTCAAAATTATCCTTTGAAATAGCCTTTTTAAAGATATTTTCAATCCGATCCTTTGTAGGCATATACTCCATTTTGACTTAATGTTCTACAACATTCTCTCTTAGAAAATGGTACCAAATTGAGATGTGTTTAGTCCTTCAATGCATTATCAGATTCTTGGAAATGTTAATAGCACTTACATGTTATCACACTATATAGAAATATGTTCATCATACACCACCTTTATATCCTTTAAGGTCTACTTCATCCAAAGCACATGAGTGCAAAAAGATGCTACAACAATGTATTATGCTTTTGTTGAGGGAAAAGACACTAAGTCTTGCTTTTTGCTAAACCATGAGACAAATATATCTCCCAAAAATAATGCACTCCTACTTGTACTTCTCTAGTCATCAACACAACCTACCCAATCGACATCAGTATAGGCACTCAGAGAGAAATTTTGATCCTTTTTTTACCACAACCCATAATCCGGAGTACCCTTTAGGTATCTAAAATTCCTTTTTACAACTTTTTCATGAGATTGTTTAGGATACATGATATCAGGTCTGTAAGTAGTTAAGTACAATAATCCTCCAATCATAGACCTGTAGAGAGTCCGATCAACCTCTAGAGACCCATCTGATTTCTTAAGTAACAACCAGTCACCATAGGAGTACCCACAAGTTTTAAATATTCCATTCCCAACTTCTTCAACATTTCCTTTACATATTTGGTATGAGACATGAAAATTACACAATCTTGTTGAATAATCTAAAGACCAAAAAAGAAAGATAACTCATTGATCATTGGCGTTTCAAATTCTTTTTGCATCTCCTTTGCAAAAAATTTACACATATTATCATCTCCACCAAATATAATATCATTAATATTGTGATAGGTCAAATATATGTGTTATAAAACAAGCAGCAAACAAAGTAATGCAAAATAACTCTAAACAACCTACACCTCAAGATTAGCCTAGTTGGATTTAACACAAGATAAAAACAACAAATGAAACTTTATACCTTGTCTCGAATCGATCCTTTGGTTGGACCTTCGATCTTTGATGTGTATGCTCCTTGTATGGCAAGAGATGCAAGCTAGATGATGGTGTGAAGATGGATGCAAGTGGGTGCAAGTATGAAAATGTCTAAGTATGGATTCTAGGAAAAATTTGCAAGAGTTTGGCTACAATGCATGATCCCCCCAAAAATGAGAGAAAAGAGGGGGTATTTATAGAGATTTTGGAAATCTCTAGGGAAATGGATGGTCAAGATTGAGCCACCAAGATCAAGATGTAGGGCTAAGGTGAGTTGAAAACTCACAAGCCCTCACATCTTGACATGTGGCAAGTGATATGGCCTAAAAGGGGTGATGTGTACATGAGGTGCAAGGATAGGACATGACATGGAGAGGGTATATAGTACCTTGGGATTGGGACAAGACCTCCTCATAAAGGAGGTACTTGTCCCCATGTGGGTGAAAGGACATGTGGGGAATTAAAAATTCCTCAAATATTCTCATGGGGAAGAGAGAAGGAATTTAAAACTCCTTCAAATGCATTGGGGGATTAAATATGAATTAAAAATTCACATGGGGAATGGAGATGCCTTGTCCAAAAGGAGAAAGCATTTCATAGAGCTAACTTGATTAAGTGATTAAGGTTGTGCATGTACTTGATTAGACTAATTAATGAAGATTAGAAGAGGGTTAGATTTCACATGTGACTTGATGTGATAAGTCAAAGATCACATGGGGAAGAGAAAAAGGAATTTAATATTCCTTGCAAGGATAAAATGAATTAAAAATTCTTTGAGATGTTGATTAGGCTAGTTAATGAAGGATTAGATGAGGGTTAGGTGGCTAAGAGAGATTAGAGGCCAACTTAAAAAAGTTGGAGGATGTGACAAATCCTAATCAAGGATTAGGCATGTGCACACCCCTAATGATGAGATTAGAAGATGGATTAGGATTAGATAAAAAAGATGGAGGATGTGACATATGAGGAATTAAATAAATGTGATACTTATTTAATTCATTTGATGAAAAAGAGGATTAAAGAGATAAGGTATTTATTTATTAATTAAATACCTTAGGGATTTGACAGAATTAAAGATATTAATTAAATAATAGCGATATTACCTAATTAATGCAAATAAGAGGATGCTTAGATGAAAGGGGATAAATTTGGATAAATCAAGTGTCCAAATTTAGGTGTCTACATTTTTCCCCTCTTTGAGATGGTGTTATGAAGTAGCATCATTTCAAAGAATATTAAAACATAGAACCTAGAAGAAGATGGATTTTGGGGTACGTTTTTCTCCAAAATAGTGTTTGCATCCAAATCCTGATTATTGACAAGGGGGTGTGTTTGCATGGCATTGAGAAATGCACTTCCCTTGTTAATGCTAGGTTGAGTTGGAGCAATGAATGATGTGATTTGTTTTATGTTTTGAGTGATACTTTGGGATGGGGGTGTAGATGAGATGGGGAGGGTGGATGAAATTGGAGACATGACCTCTAAGGATGGTTCCACTATAGAACTCACATTGAAATTAGAAGGTAGTTTAGTCCCTTGCTTTGCTAATTCGAGCATATATAGTGAAAGGTTGAGTCTCATCATGATATTGATAATCTTATGGTTTTCCAAATTTTGAATCATTACGATGATTCCCTCATGTGACATTCCAAAGGGATGATCCTCTACTTCCTCTTGAGGGTTTTGTGATGATGTAGGAAAGTTGATTAGAGGATTACTTGATTCAACGAGATTTGTTTCAGAATTTTTTTTACTTAGGTAACTTGTAGTGGATATTTCTTTGTTGGCTTCCATGTTCCTCTTGTGTTGAGATCTAGTTTGCACCATAAAATAGGGATAATTTTTGAAGAATATGAGAGATGAATCTCTAATTCTTTGGATTGATCTAATCTTAGGTACAAAGAGAAAATTTAGGATATTTTCCAAGGATCAAAGGTGATATGATGGGGATGATGTAAAACATGGATGATGTGGATGTTTTGAAGTTTTGAGAAATCTTGGGGGGATGCTATACCTTTTAGGACTTTTTAGATTTGCTTTGGATTTTGGATTGACCTTGATTTGATTTGATTTTTTGGTTTTCTTTGCTTTTGGATTTATGAAAAAATAGACCCTAAGATGTTGGATGATTATCTAAGAGGTAGACTTTCTCAAAGGATGATAATTTGAATATGTGTAGGGAGAAGGATGCATCTATCCACACCTACTCAAACAAGATGAGAATTTAACCAAGCATATGAAGAAGGATGTATCTACATATACCTAGCTAAACAAGATGGCTTGATATTTTGACTAAGCATATGCAAAAGGATGCATCTACACATAACTAGCCAAAGATGATTTGATGTTTTGATTTAGAGATTTCAAGGATTTTGCTTGATGATTTTGATTTTTTCCAAAAAAGCCTAGCATGGAGGATAATTTCAAGATTTTTCAAAAGATGATGGTGAGGTGATTTTGGTTTGATGTTCAAGGATGGATGAAAAAGTTTTGATTTTGATCCTAGAATGTACCTAAAAAGACACTTGTTTACTAGACATCAGCATTGAAGAACATACAATACTTCTAAGGACTTCTATAACTAAGAAGTGGTTCAAATTGAGCATACATTTATGGATTGTACAAAGGAATGAGTCTATAGAACCTTGTGAATTTTTTTCTTATTTTGATCTGCTACTTTTGATTGCACTTCCTAATGTATTTCTTGATGACCTTTCGAGTGTGACTCCTAAATTTTGAACTTTTTCTCAAGGACTTTTGTTTTGGGATTTTGACTTTCTTGGAAATCATGAGGAACTAACACGTGTGAGAGTAAATTTTGTTTATCTTTGCTTAGTGATTTTGTTTTACCACAAAAAATTCTTTGATTAGTTTTTTAAACTAGGTGTCCAATGTCCAAATTTCTTTGAATCCCACAAAGTATGTTATGTGGAATTTTGATGAAATCAAAGCGAGGGTTACCTATTGTTTAACTTTAGTAGGAAAATTGAGATGTAAATCCAAGTGTTTAGAAACCTCTAAGGATAAAATCCCAAGGGCAAGCAATAACAGATGAATTTGGTCAATTATATTTTCCTCCTAAAGGGTTTGAAATTTTGATGATGATGTTAAATGTTTGTTTTCCAAATGTTTTCTAACAAGAAAAGCGTTTTGTAACCAAGAACAAGCACAACCTTATGGATATGAAAGACAATATTTGTCGAGTGCCGACTTGGACAAGTCCAACTATGCTTATCTTTAGCGAATGGTTAGATGCTTGATCCCACTGGCTCCCCTCCATGAAACTCACTTATACAGGGCAGCCAAGCATCAACACCCATGAAACTGCCATGGAATTCTTTCCATTTCTATTAAAGACTATAAAAGTGTGGGGCAGCTTCAGAACGACCATTCTTGCACCAACAAATAGATAGGGATTTTGTCCTTTCTACAGTAAGGCTTTTAATTCAGACTTTCCATTTGTAGGAGTTGACCCAATGTGGTGAGAGACCATTGCTTCCCTTCTCGTCAAAGCCAACCATGTGATACTGGAATTTATTGCAATACCGACATTTATATCCCGGTTTGAAATACTCTTGGTTTTAGAGTGTTACCGGTTGAGTCGTTCCCTTGGGTGAGTACTTTTTTCCCAAGGCAAGCCCTCTAAGATAAACAATAGCAAGTAAATGTATTCATATTTTGATCAACCTTCATTTAGAAACAAAGGGAGAACACATGCAATAGGTTTACTCACACTCGCACAATGTTTTGTTCAATTTTCATCCCAAAATGAAATGTGGAGGTGATCACTTTATGCCACTCTAAGACCACCAAAAAGCCTTTTGATTCTCAAGATCACCATGAGGCGCGAGAGAAGCGCATACGTCTTTTCAATGGCGTTAGTTTGAGTAAGTAATCACAAAACAAATTTGCATATGTTCTTTTTAATCCAACAAAAGCAATAATGATTTCTTTTTATAACACCAAATGAAGTGTGAGAATTTTCCTTGTTCAATTATTAGCCCCAAACAAAATCTAGTGATTTTGTGTCCTAAAGTTCATTTTAAGCTCCTTTTGTAACGAGAATTTAAAAAGTTCTTTTCAGAACCCAAAATGAAACTAGTAAGTCCTAAGCATGAAAGATAGCAAATTTTTCCTTAAGAGGAATAGTGAATCCTCCAAGAGTGTTGAACAAACACTAGAGTGTTTAAAAAAACTTGGTATTATGAGATGAGGTCATCACACTTCTTTTCCTCTTCACCTTTGACCAATCCAACCTACAAGAAAATCAATTAGATTCTAAAAAAATAGAGGTCGAGAAAGCAGAAAATAGACCAAATAACCAAAATTTGATAAAAACACGTGTTAGAAATAAATTTTCACTTTTTTAATTCCCTCTAGTGGTGCAATCCATGAAGGCATCGCAGTTTGAAGTCACCAGCGGTGCTGTATAGCACCGCTTACTAGTTAGCGTCACTTTGCAGCCAGACCAATGAGCATGAAGGTGTTGCTATTTTGATCAGTGGTGCAATTTGGACTTTGAAAAGATTCCAGCGAGCCGAAAAGATTCAGTGGTTCTATTTGAAAATTTGAATTATGGGCGGGAAGTATGGAGCATCGCAGTTTGAACTTTGCAGTGGTGCTATATGGTGACGATGGGTTCTCAGCATTGCTAAATAGTGACACTAAGCTTCCAGTGGTGGAGTTTTCTATGAACACACAAAAAGCACAAAAAATTTCTCAAAAAATGTGATTTAATCTTCTGGTTTTCCCTCCTTCTAGAGCAAAAATGTGAACCAATATCCTATGCTTGCAAGAACACAACAAATGAACACATTAATAAGATTAAATGCAAGTTAGAATAGAGATTCCTCAAGAAATTCGTTTGAATGCAAAAGAAAAGGAATGAAATGAAGAACACAACAAACTTAAAAAAAGATATCAAATCCTATTCTAAAACAAAGAAAACTCTTAATCTCTTGAGGGAGTTGGTGCCAATTTGATGTGAAAATTGGCCCTTTCCCAACTCCAATGATTTGATGAAGATTGTGATCCACTTTTTTGAAGATTGGTGAATGCTCCAAGACAAAATCTACATAACCTAGAGCTATAAAACTCAATAAGATGGATGAAGATTGCTATGAATTTGAGTATAGTAAGTTTACTCAAGTTGTGGATGATCAAATGAGGAATGAAGCCTCATATTTATTTGAATTTAAGTTGAGGAGATTTCCAAAATGGAGCAATGTGGGACTAAGAATCAACAAATGGCAAGATGCCACTTGCCAACATGTGAATGGATGGAGGATGTGCAAGTTTTGAAGAATGTGTCAATAAATGCATTTATTTGAATTTTGAAAATGTTGAAATGACATGTAAGAGGGAAAGAACATGCATTGAATGCCACTTGGCTCAAGGAAAAAGGACTTTCTAGGTGGAGTAAATTCCTTGTTGGAAGGACAAAGTCCACTTGAAGTTTTTTAATTCAAATTTGAGGAATATTCCTTTATTATGCCTTTTGAGAGAAAATAGAGATTTAATAAATGAATTAAATCTATTTTCTTGTGCAAGTTGCAAAAGCTATAGGATGGGACATGAGAAGAGATTAAATTAATCAAGGTGAATTAATTTAATGAGAGGTCAAAATGATGTGACATATTGATTTAGATTTATAGATTGATTTAAATCAAATATGAGAAGAATATGGTTTCAAGATTAATTAATTAAAGATTTTTGTTTTATTTAACCAAGGAGATGAAGTTAGATTAAACTAAATAAGGTTTTAATTTATTTAGTTTAATGGATAGACTTTAAAGATCTAATCAAATAAAATTGACTATTTAATTAAATAGGGATAATTAGATCAGACTGATTGGTTTAATTAACAAGAAAGGATGACTTAATTAGATAAATGATTTATTTAATTAAGAGAGGAACATTGATGAATTTAATCAAATAAATGTATTCAATTAAATGGTTAGACCGAGGGATGATTTAGGATGAAATGGTGTTAGTGGTCAGGATTAGATGTGCAATGTCAATTAGTATATTTTATGTGTCTACACACCTTTAAAAAGATCTACATAGATAGTAAAAACCTTTAAGTTTTAATAATTTGAAATGCAATACTATTCAAGTACTAAAGTTATTATTAAAATTATAGATTCTCATTACATTAAATATAATATGAAGGAATATTGCATAATAACATCTAACATTATTGAGAACCCATCTCAAGAATTAAAAATCCAATCAACTACATGAATGCAGTAATTTTATTCATAAAAAAACTGATACCTTACTAGATTTTATTTCCATATTTTACATTACAATATTCTCATATATGCACAACTTAAGTTTAATTTAGTTAGTATTCATCCACTTACTAATTTTTCTAGGCATTTTATAAGCTCACCTTTCTTAAATTGATGTTTTTTTTAAAGATAATCCTTAACTTAGTCATAGATTTGGTTATCTTTTATTGTACAAATTTGATTAAAAATTCAAGTATTATGCATCTTTCAACCTATTTGTCTAGGTTTATTCTAGAAATATCCATGACTTTCAAGTTCACTTAGATAGTATAACATACACACATATATGTATATGTATATGCATATGTATATGTCTGTATGTATGTATATATATATATGTATACACATATATATAAACATATATATATGTACATATACATCTATACATATATATACATATATGCATATATACACACATATATGCATATATATGTGTGTGTGTGTGTGTGTTAAAATATTATTGATTTACCATCAAGGTATAAATTTATTTGGTTGAAGGTCAATCCTATGTGTCAAATTTATTTTTTCACTTGATTACTCTTACAATACTCATTAGAGTATCAATGAGGCACACAATTATTATCATTTCATTTACATTTTTCCTATCTAGTATAAAATTTTGACCTTTTGGAGAAATTTTATTTTATTTTTATTTGGCCACTCTAGCACACAATAATAAATAACACCTTACATATACACAAATTGATATCTAAAATATAATGAGACTAACATTCAAAGAATTTGAGGTCTACAACCAATCCAATAGATCAAGCATAAGTGATCAAGGAATTTTGGAAAAAAACAAATTATCACAATTACAATAAAGGTGACATCATCCTTTTATAAAATAATGACAATAATTTAACTATAATTAGACTTATCATCATTATACTTCATTAAGGATGATCATGAAGATACATTATACATGGTGGAAGTTATAACCATTTACATCAAGGTCTCAAGGAATGATCAATAATTTATTTATCTTTCCCCTACTCCTTATCACCACAGGGTACTTCATTCATTGAGTGACATTTTTACCAACTTATACACACATAAATCATAAATAGGATTATATACACAAGAAATATATTCTCAAGATTAATATCAAGGATCTTAATTATAGGAACATAGCTTACTAAAGAATTTTTTAATATCCTTTCTTCTAATATAATTATCGTCTTAGCTATACACCTTGACTCCATGTTCATTTCTCACAATTTTAACAATCTTTATATGTAATATATTTTTTTTTGGTATCTCTATTAAAATTTTGAACTCCACCCTCTCAAATTTCAATAGGAAATCTAGGTGGCATATTTAGTTTCAAAATAGTTATTTTCAAATTTCTTATGTTAGAAGAATTACAACATATTTTAGATATTTTAAATAGTGAAAAATAATTACTTCTTTTATTTTTCTTTTATGGTATGTCTAAATTGGTGTTTTCACCTATTTCCATACACTATTCTTTAAAAAAACATTAGAACCATGAAATATACACTTATAATTTATTAATTCTCATAATAAAGTCCTTAAATTGTCTTTCCTAATAATAATATGAGAAATATAGGGAACTATAGCTTATTGCATGGGGTAAATGGATTTTTAATAGAATTTGGTACTATTTGGATATTTTGACACTATTACAATAGGTTCATCCACTATCAAAATTAATATAGTGATAAGAGTTAAGGTTGTGGAATCTATGGATTATTGAGGTAAGAGAACTAAGGAAAAATATAGGGAAGGTGAAGGAATATGGATATATGAGAAAACATTTTATTGTAGATAAGAAAGAATATTTAAATACAACCAAAGTATGTGGAAAATAAATGAAAACATTTGTAGGATTCACTTTGGAATCACCAAAATTTATATATCTATAACATAAACACTATAATATAAATATTACCTACATAAATATATATTATAAGGTATAAAATATTTAAAGCAAGTGATGGTAAATTTATAGTTTGATAGAATTTTTTATGTTTTGTTGCTTAAGAATCTATATAAAAAAGACACAAAAATAAAATTTGTTATGATATAGGGAGACTTCTCAAAAATATCTGTAACAATATAGTGAATGTCGAAGATTCTCTACTTTCTTAGACATTTGAGAACTACCTAGTAAGAAGGCATGTGAACCTTGCGATAATTGTTAGAAATTCCCTTACATTAAATTTTCATACTAGAGAGAGAATCATCAACTTCCCTAAACTCATTTAAAACTATTTTAGTTTATTGAGAAAATAATTAAAATAGATTACATGATATGATGTTTGATGACATGTCAGCTATTGAAAGATATTATTTATGGACCTATGTGTTGAACACTTCTAAAGAATGTGCGAGGGGGGTGAATCAATCTACACAAAACTTAACCCCTTTCAAAACTTGAAACTTTCTGCACAACTCAAACTCCTTTAGTAGATAAAGATAGAACTTTAAGTAGAGTAGTAATAGAGAAGAATATAAAAATTTAAACCTTTAACACCTTCAACAAACTTTACCAATGAAAGATATAGTAGTAATTGGATCAATAACAAAGAGAAAGAGATATAGAACACACACATGCACAAAGAGACACTAGATTTACATGGAAAAACCACTAAGGGAAAACCATAGTGAGAGTTAACTCACAATATAAGGCTCATTTCTAAAAGACTTACAAGAAGGCTCACCGCCTTAGAGAAAGATACAAAAAGGACTTTTAGCACTAAAGTACCAACCAACTCTAGGAGCAAGATATAGATGACTTGATGGGATTCACTATCTTAAAGTAGACTACAAAGGATTTATAGGAGAATAACAAATATTTCCAACACAATTCTCAATTGATTGAGACGTTCAAGCTTAATTTATCTTTCATTTAACAATCTTTAGCACTATCTTTGTTGGATATTCAATACAACTCACAGATACTTTTTTGCACTTGCACACAACTCCATTTTGTTGTATATGAAATGATCTTGCATTTATATCCACTGCAACACTTTAATTCTTTAGTTAGGTTGGATTGGAAGATGATAAATAATGAATTAAACTAGTTGAACACCAATTTATGATGCGGTCCTATCCCAAGGATAGAGAGGACCGAAAAAACATTAACACTTCTTTCAATGTGATACAAAATGAAATACACACAAGAACAGATCAACCTAAGTCAGCTTCAAGGAAACGTGTGGATGAGACATTGAAGCACATAATAAGTGAGTCCATAAAAACTATTTCAATTTAATTTACTTGATACAATACTAAATAGGATAGGTCAGGACCTAAATCTATCATAAAACATCTCCCATTGCTAGCATAGCCCCTGAAGCACATGAACCAAGCAAAGGAACAAGCCATGTCAACCAAATATCCATAAATAGCCCAAAAACCTAACTCAAGACATAATGTAGCACCAAAGAAGTCAATTAGCAACATGTAGATCACATAGGGATGTTCCTTGAACATCCAACATCACTTCCATACACTTCTTTCATACTATCATATCATCAACAACCATCGTAGACCAAACAAGCATAAAAAACTCTATACATGTAACAAAAAATACATAACCGAATGATGTAACATTTGCATAACAGCTTATAGACCAATTCAACATATGATATTGGAATCAATACATTACACAAAAATTGTGAGAACATTCACCAAGCCATAAGAGTAAAGATCTCAATGTGAAGAAATTTGGAGAATTTCTTGAACTAGTCCAAACAACTAGCAACATTGCCTACCTTTTGCAATTTACAGGAACCTCCTCAACAAAAAAGGTGACTTAAAAAAGATAGGGGTGCAATGTACATAGAGAACTAACACTTAATACCAAACCAAAAGACCAAAACTACAATAATGGAGGAATTTTGAACATTCTCTTGAACAAATTTCAATGCAACTTCTTGAACGAAAAACATTTTAGCAACTTGTAGAGACCAGAACTTCCTTTTAGAAACACATATATTATTAGGAAGATTAGGAGAGAGCATGTGATATACAATAGACCTTCAATAACATATCTCCAACACTAGTCATGCTTCTAATTCTCATTTTGAATATATTATCATGAAAAAAACTTTTCTAACAATAATAATGATTATATGACCATCAACAATAATGCTTCTTTGATAAGGAATGAAATCCAACCATGAACTTCTTGAATTCTCCATTTCTTTGATAAGGCATGACATCCAACCATGAGCTTCTTCAATTCTTCTCTTTTTTGATAAGGCATGACAACAATTACAGCTAACAATAAATGTTGACAATAGCTACAAACAATCTCCTTAATGTTAACATCAATGACAAAAGCAAAACCATCAATTTTGATATTAATGGTAAAAAATTCCAACAATCTCCCCCCTTAGCATTGATGGTAACACACTTCTCACTCTCCCACTTTGACATCAAGGACAAAGGGCTAAATGCTTCTACAGAAGGCAGTGAGACTTTTTTTGTCTTTAAGAGAAAAGGGAAAAATGATATTCTATTGAAGTAACAACACATGCTCCCCCTTTGACCAACAACACTTCTTTTGAATACAACAACTACAAAATTGTTTTAGGACTCCCCCTTAATACTAGCTCCCCCTGAAGGGTAGAACCCATCAATCTAGGAGAAATGATATGACATGAATTTATACCCCTGGAAATATGCACCATCTATGCATCTAGTTAGAAGAAGGAGAGGAAATGACCCCTAGCTTCTACCTTAGGTATTCAAAATTATCCTTTGAAATAGCCTTTTTAAAGATATTTTCAATCCGATCCTTTGTAGGCATATACTCCATTTTGACTTAATGTTCTACAACATTCTCTCTTAGAAAATGGTACCAAATTGAGATGTGTTTAGTCCTTCAATGCATTATCAGATTCTTGGAAATGTTAATAGCACTTACATGTTATCACACTATATAGAAATATGTTCATCATACACCACCTTTATATCCTTTAAGGTCTACTTCATCCAAAGCACATGAGTGCAAAAAGATGCTACAACAATGTATTATGCTTTTGTTGAGGGAAAAGACACTAAGTCTTGCTTTTTGCTAAACCATGAGACAAATATATCTCCCAAAAATAATGCACTCCTACTTGTACTTCTCTAGTCATCAACACAACCTACCCAATCGACATCAGTATAGGCACTCAGAGAGAAATTTTGATCCTTTTTTTACCACAACCCATAATCCGGAGTACCCTTTAGGTATCTAAAATTCCTTTTTACAACTTTTTCATGAGATTGTTTAGGATACATGATATCAGGTCTGTAAGTAGTTAAGTACAATAATCCTCCAATCATATACCTGTAGAGAGTCCGATCAACCTCTAGAGACCCATCTGATTTCTTAAGTAACAACCAGTCACCATACGAGTACCCACAAGTTTTAAATATTCCATTCCCAACTTCTTCAACATTTCCTTTACATATTTGGTATGAGACATGAAAATTACACCATCTTGTTGAATAATCTAAAGACCAAAAAAGAAAGATAACTCATTGATCATTGGCGTTTCAAATTCTTTTTGCATCTCCTTTGCAAAAAATTTACACATATTATCATCTCCACCAAATATAATATCATTAATATTGTGATAGGTCAAATATATGTGTTATAAAACAAGCAGCAAACAAAGTAATGCAAAATAACTCTGAACAACCTACACCTCAAGATTAGCCTAGTTGGATTTAACACAAGATAAAAACAACAAATGGAACTTTATACCTTGTCTCGAATCGATCCTTTGGTTGGACCTTCGATCTTTGATGTGTATGCTCCTTGTATGGCAAGAGATGCAAGCTAGATGATGGTGTGAAGATGGATGCAAGTGGGTGCAAGTATGAAAATGTCTAAGTATGGATTCTAGGAAAAATTTGCAAGAGTTTGGCTACAATGCATGATCCCCCCAAAAATGAGAGAAAAGAGGGGGTATTTATAGAGATTTTGGAAATCTCTAGGGAAATGGATGGTCAAGATTGAGCCACCAAGATCAAGATGTAGGGCTAAGGTGAGTTGAAAACTCACAAGCCCTCACATCTTGACATGTGGCAAGTGATATGGCCTAAAAGGGGTGATGTGTACATGAGGTGCAAGGATAGGACATGACATGGAGAGGGTATATAGTACCTTGGGATTGGGACAAGACCTCCTCATAAAGGAGGTACTTGTCCCCATGTGGGTGAAAGGACATGTGGGGAATTAAAAATTCCTCAAATATTCTCATGGGGAAGAGAGAAGGAATTTAAAACTCCTTCAAATGCATTGGGGGATTAAATATGAATTAAAAATTCACATGGGGAATGGAGATGCCTTGTCCAAAAGGAGAAAGCATTTAATAGAGCTAACTTGATTAAGTGATTAAGGTTGTGCATGTACTTGATTAGACTAATTAATGAAGATTAGAAGAGGGTTAGATTTCACATGTGGCTTGATGTGATAAGTCAAAGATCACATGGGGAAGAGAAAAATGAATGTAATATTCCTTGCAAGGATAAAATGAATTAAAAATTCTTTGAGATGTTGATTAGGCTAGTTAATGAAGGATTAGATGAGGGTTAGGTGGCTAAGAGAGATTAGAGGCCAACTTAAAAAAGTTGGAGGATGTGACAAATCCTAATCAAGGATTAGGCATGTGCACACCCCTAATGATGAGATTAGAAGATGGATTAGGATTAGATAAAAAAGATGGAGGATGTGACATATGAGGAATTAAATAAATGTGATACTTATTTAATTCATTTGATGAAAAAGAGGATTAAAGAGATAAGGTATTTATTTATTAATTAAATACCTTAGGGATTTGACAGAATTAAAGATATTAATTAAATAATAGCGATATTACCTAATTAATGCAAATAAGAGGATGCTTAGATGAAAGGGGATAAATTTGGATAAATCAAGTGTCCAAATTTAGGTGTCTACATTTTTCCCCTCTTTGAGATGGTGTTATGAAGTAGCATCATTTCAAAGAATATTAAAACATAGAACCTAGAAGAAGATGGTTAGATTGAGAAAAATGCCCTAGTCATTCAAAGGAGTGACTAGGAAGAGAAAAAAAAATGGATGAAAAATTAGGGATGAAGGATGCCCCCTCGAGAAGACATGTGGGTTCAAGAGAACACGGGTGTGCTCTTGAAATGGATGAGATGATGCAAGGGGGATATGAGGAAGATGATGCAAAGGGATGGGTAAGAAAGGATGAAAAGGCAGCATGAAATTGGGAGGGGAGAGTGATGAAGGATGAATGGATGGGGGGGATTTTGATAGATGAGAGGATGAAGATGAATGCAATACAAATGCAATTTGCCATCGTTGGAGCACTGATTTTTTCTTTAGCATAAGACACAAGATGCCAAGGTATGAAGAACCAAGGCGGATTAGTGTCTAATGCATAAAACAAACATAACAAACAAGAAGGATATCCCAACACCCCAAAGTCACGATGACCTTGGTCGGGCTAGGTATTGGGATAACCACAAGCACACAACGATGCCCTAGCATAACACAAGACTTCAGAGATCTTGGTGGGTACTATGTGGGACAACCGAGAAGACAGAAAATATCAAGATACACCCCTATGTTGACTTGTCAAAGCACACCATGATATGATGAATCAAGGAGACCATGACAATTGATGATAGGAAGCTCAAATGATAAACAAAAGCCAAAAGCATAAAAATATCACACTCAATTTCAAACGTCCTTTGCCATAGCATCATGGGGATGGGTGGGATTGATGCAGTCTGCTAGGAAGGATGCATCCTGTTGAGACCAATGATGGATACTAAACTGAAAGACCAATATGATGCAGGATATTCAGAACCGATTGGATATGATGATACAAGTGGATCTTGTTTGTTAAGAACCAACTATATAAGCACATAACTTGATGACGTGATATAAGAGACATGACACAAGATTGACACATCCTACAGACCTAGGGGCTCGGGGGCCGATCAAAGATTAGCCTTTCCTACGTGAAACTCAGAGCCAGTGTAGTTCGACAAAAGGCTGACGAAAAACCATCATGGAGATTTTGATGGATGATAAAGATAGGATGGAGAATAGGAGAAAAGTGGAAAATATAGATCGATGATGGATGGAACCCTAGGGGCGGATCAAATCATCAACCTTTCCTACGTGAAAGTGCAGGGGCAACGTAGTTCAATGAAAGGCCAAAGACAAATGATGGATAAAGAATGATGAGATAACCCAAGATAAGGGGAAAAAAGGATTGGATCGACACGATGGGACCAAAAATGTGATAGGTCGAATATATGCATTAGAAAATGAGCAACGAACAAAAGACTGCAAATAAACACTAAAACAACCTACACCTCAAGATTAGCCTAAGTTGGAATCAACACAAAGTAAGAACAACAAAATGAAACCTTTTACCTTGTGTCAAATCGATCCTTTGGTTGGCCCTTTGATCTTCGGTGTTGTGTGCTCCTTGGATGGCAAGATATGCAAGCTAGATGATGATGTGAGGATGGATAAAAATTGATGAAAGCATGAAAATGGCTAAGTATGAATTCTAGAGAAATTTTGCAAGAGTTTTGCTACAATGCATGATCTCCCCCCAAAATGAGAGAAAAGAGGGGGTATTTATAGAGATTTTGGAAATCTCTATGGAAATAGACAGTCAAGATTGAGCCACCAAGATCAAGATGTAGGGCTAATGTGAGTTGAGAACTCACAAGCCCTCACATCTTGACATGTGGCATGTGATATGGCCTAAAAGGGGTGATGTGTACATGAGGTGGAAGGATAGTACATGACATGGAGAGGGTACAAAGTACCTTGGGATTGGACAAGATCTCCTCATAAAGGAGGTACTTGTCCCCATGTGGGTGAGAGGACATGTGGGGAATTAAAAATTCCTCAAATATTCTCATGGGGATGAGAGAAGGAATTTAAAATTCATTTAAATTCATTGGGGGATTAAATGTGAATTAAAAATTCACATGAGGAATGGAGATGCCTTGTCCAAAAGGAGAACATTTAATAGAGTTGACTTGATTAAGTGATTAAGGTTGTGCAAGTACTTGATTATACTGATTAATGAAGATTAGAAGAGGGTTAGATTTCACATGTGACTTGATGTGACAAGTCAAAGATCACATGGGGAAGAGAAAAAAGAATTTAATATTCCTTGGAAGGATAAAAGGAATTAAATTTTTTTTGAGAGGTTGATTAGGCTAGTTAATGAAGGATTAGATGTGGGTTAGGTGGCTAAGAGAGATTAGAGGCCAACTTGAAAAAGTTGGAGGATGTGACACATCCTAATCAAGGATTAGGCATGTGCACACCCCTAATGATGAGATTAGAAGATGGATTAGGATTAGATAAAAAAATGATGGAGGATTTGACATAAAGGGAATTAAATAAATAATATATTTATTTAATTCATTTGATGAAAGGGGAAGGTATTTAATTATTTAACTAGATACCTTAGGGACTAGAAGAACTTTAAAGGGATTAATTAAATAATAGTTATATTACTTAATTAATGTGGATAAGGGGATGTTTAGATGAAAGGGAATAAATTTGGATAAATCAAGTGTCCATTTTTAGGTGTCTATATTTTTCCCCTCTTTGAGATGGTGTTATGAAGTAGCATCATTTCAAAGAATATTAAAACATAGAATCTAGAGGAAGATGGTTAGATTGGGAAAGATGCCCCAGTCATTCAAAGAAGTGACTAGGAAGGAAGATGATGGGGGTGAAGATGAAAGTTAGGGATTGAGGATGCCCCCTCGAGAGGACATGCGGGCTCATGAGAACACAGATGTGCTCTCGAAATGGATGAGATGATGCAAGGGGAGATGAAGAAGATGATGCAAAGTGATGGGTAAGAAAGGATGAAAAGGTTGAAGGAGATTGGGAGGGTTGCGTGATGAAGGATGAATGGATGGGGGGATTTTGAAAGATGATAGGATGGGGGATACATGCAAGAGGATGGAAGGGAAAATGAAATGCAGTCCTAATGCAATTTGTTATCTTTAGAGCACTGATTTTTGCTATAGTAGAAGACATGATACACCAAGGTATAAATGACCAAGGCAGATTAGTGTCTAATGCATGAAACAAACATATCAAACAAGAAGGCTATCCCAACACCCCAAAGTCATGATGACCTTGGTCGGGCCAGGTGTTGGGATAACCACAAGCACACAAGGATGCCCCAGTGTAACACAAGACCCCAGGGATCTTGGTGGGTACTATGTGGGACAACCAAGAAGATAAAGAAAAGATCAAGATATGCCCCTATGTTGACTAGTCAAAGTACACCATGATATGATGGATCAAGGCGACCATGACAAGTGATGATAGAGAGCTCAAATGATAAAAACAATTTTTTTTTTTAAAGTCCAAAAGCATGAAAAGATCACAATAAATTTCAAACATCCTTTGCCATAGGATCATGGGGATGGATGGGAGTGATGAGGTCTGTTAGGAAGGATGCATCCTATTGAGACCGATGATGGATACTAAACGAAAAGACTGATATGACTCTAGATATTCAAAACCGATTAGATCTGATGATACAAGTGAATCTCATTTGTTAAGATCCAGCTAGATAAGGGCATAGCTCAATGACATGACACAAGAGACATGACACAAGAAATATCACTGAGCATTCCAAAAATGTGATAGGTCGAATATATGCGTTATAAAACAAGCAGCAAACAAAGTAATTCAAAATAACTCTAAACAACCTACACCTCAAGATTAGCCTAGTTAGATTCAACACAAGATAAAAACAACAAATGGAACTTTATACCTTGTCTCGAATCAATCCTTTGGTTGGCCCTTCGATCTTTGATGTGTATGCTCCTTGGATGGCAAGAGATGCAAGCTAGATGATGGTGTGAAGATGGATGCAGGTGGGTGCAAGCATGAAAATGTCTAAGTATGGATTCTAGAAAAAAATTGCAAGAGTTTGGCTACAATGCATGATCCCCCCCAAAATGAGAGAAAAGAGGGGGTATTTATAGAGATTTTGGAAATCTCTAGGAAAATGGACAGTCAAGATTGAGCCACCAAGATCAAGATGGAGGGATAATGTGAGTTGAGAACTCACAAGCCCTCACATCTTGACATGTGACAAGTGATATGGCCTAAAAGGGGTGATGTGTACATGAGGTGGAAGGATAGGACATGACATGGAAAGGGTACATAGTACTTTGGGATTGGGACAAGACCTCCTCATAAAGGAGGTACTTGTCCCCATGTGGGTGAGAGGATATATGGGGAATTAAAAATTCCTCAAATATTCTCATGGGGAAGAGAGAAGGAATTTAAAAATCCTTCAAATGCATTGGGGGATTAAATGTGAATTAAAAATTCACATGGTGAATAGAGATGCCTTGTCCAAAAGGAGAAAAAATTTAATAGAGTTAACATGATTAAGTGATTAAGGTTGTGCAAGTACTTTATTAGACTAATTAATGAAGATTAGAAGACGGTTAGATTTCACATGTGACTTGATGTGACAAGTCAAAGATCACATGGGGAAGAGAAAAAGGAATTTAATATTCCTTGGAAGGATAAAATGAATTAAAAATTCTTTGAGAGGTTGATTAGGCTAGTTAATGAAGAATTAGATGAGGGTTAGGTGGCTAAGTGAGATTAGAGGCCAACTTGAAAAAGTTGGAGGATGTGACACATCCTAATCAAGGATTAGGCATGTGCACACCCCTAATGATGAGATTAGAAGATGGATTAAGATTAGATAAAAAAAAATGGAGGATGTGACATATGAGGAATTAAATAAATATGATATTTATTTAATTCATTTGATGAAAAGGAGGATTAAAGAGATAAGGTATTTATTTATTAATTAAATACCTTAGGGATTTGGTAGAATTAAGGATATTAATTAAATAATAGCGATATTACTTAATTAATGCAAATAAGGTGATGCTTAGATGAAAGGGGAGAAATTTGGATAAATCAAGTGTCCAAATTTAGGTGTCTATACTTATTTTACAAAATAGAGTAGAACCAACATATTGTCTACTAGTAAAAGCCCCTAAATAAGTCAATTTATCAAAGCAAGTCATCATAGAACTACTCACTAATCCACCAAACCTGCAAACAGTCTTAGGCCATGTGTAGAAACAAAAATGTGATAGGTCGAATATATGTATTATAAAATGAGCAGCAAACAAAAGAGTGCAAATAAACACTAAAACAACCTACAGGCTCAAGATTAGCCTAAGTTGGAATCAACACAAAGTAATAACAACAAAATGAAACCTTTTACCTTGTGTCGAATCGATCCTTTGGTTGGCCCTTTGATCTTCGGTGTTGTTTGGTCCTTGGATGGCAAGATATGCAAGCTAGATGATGATGTGAGGATGAATGAAAATGGATGAAAGCATGAAAATGGCTAAGTATGAATTCTAGAGAAATTTTGCAAGAGTTTGGCTACAATGCATGATCTCCCCCTAAAATGAGAGAAAAGAGGGGGTATTTATAGAGATTTTGGAAATCTCTAGGGAAATAGACAGTCAAGATTGAGCCACCAAGATCAAGATGTAGGGCTAATGTGAGTTGAGAACTCACAAGCCCTCACATCTTGACATGTGGCATGTGATATGGCCTAAAAGGGGTGATGTGTACATGAGGTGGAAGGATAGTACATGACATGGAGAGGGTACAAAGTACCTTGGGATTGGACAAGATCTCCTCATAAAGGAGGTACTTTTCCCCATGTGGGTGAGAGGACATGTGGGGAATTAAAAATTCCTCAAATATTCTCATGGGGAAGAGAGAAGGAATTTAAAAATCCTTCAAATGCATTGGGGGATTAAATGTGAATTAAAAATTCACATGGTGAATAGAGATGCCTTGTCCAAAAGGAGAAAACATTTAATAGAGTTAACATGATTAAGTGATTAAGGTTGTGCAAGTACTTTATTAGACTAATTAATGAAGATTAGAAGACGGTTAGATTTCACATGTGACTTGATGTGACAAGTCAAAGATCACATGGGGAAGAGAAAAAGGAATTTAATATTCCTTGGAAGGATAAAAGGAATTAAAAATTCTTTGAGAGGTTGATTAGGCTAGTTAATGAAGAATTAGATGAGGGTTAGGTGGCTAAGAGAGATTAGAGGCCAACTTGAAAAAGTTGGAGGATGTGACACATCCTAATCAAGGATTAGGCATGTGCACATCCCTAATGATGAGATTAAAAGATGGATTAAGATTAGATTAAAAAAAATAGAGGATGTGACATATGAGGAATTAATTAAATATGATATTTATTTAATTCATTTGATGAAAAGGAGGATTAAAGAGATAAGGTATTTATTTATTAATTAAATACCTTAGGGATTTGGTAGAATTAAGGATATTAATTAAATAATAGCGATATTACTTAATTAATGCAAATAAGGTGATGCTTAGACGAAAGGGGAGAAATTTGGATAAATCAAGTGTCCAAATTTAGGTGTCTATACTTATTTTACAAAATAGAGTAGAACCAACATATTGTCTACTAGTAAAAGCCCCTAAATAAGTCAATTTATCAAAGCAAGTCATCATAGAACTACTCACTAATCCACCAAACCTGCAAACAGTCTTAGGCCATGTGTAGAAACAAAAATGTGATAGGTCGAATATATGCATTAGAAAATGAGCAGCAAACAAAAGAGTGCAAATAAACACTAAAACAACCTACAGCTCAAGATTAGCCTAAGTTGGAATCAACACAAAGTAATAACAACAAAATGAAACCTTTTACCTTGTGTCGAATCGATCCTTTGGTTGGCCCTTTGATCTTCGGTGTTGTTTGCTCCTTGGATGGCAAGATATGCAAGCTAGATGATGATGTGAGGATGAATGAAAATGGATGAAAGCATGAAAATGGCTAAGTATGAATTCTAGAGAAATTTTGCAAGAGTTTGGCTACAATGCATGATCTCCCCCTAAAATGAGAGAAAAGAGGGGGTATTTATAGAGATTTTGGAAATCTCTAGGGAAATAGACAGTCAAGATTGAGCCACCAAGATCAAGATGTAGGGCTAATGTGAGTTGAGAACTCACAAGCCCTCACATCTTGACATGTGGCATGTGATATGGCCTAAAAGGGGGATGTGTTATGATGTAGTGGAAGATTCACATGGAGATGTGAGAGGACATGTCCTTGGGGATGAGAGAAAGAATTTAAAATTCACATTAATGTGACATGGGGAAAAACATTTAATATAGTTGACTTGATTAAGTGATTAAGGTTGTGCAAGTACTTGATTAGACTAATTAATGAAGATTAGAAGAGGGTTAGATTTCACATGTGACTTGATGTGACAAGTCAAAGATCACATGGGGAAGAGAAAAATGAATTTAATATTCCTTGGAAGGATAAAAGGAATTAAAAATTCTTTGAGAGGTTGATTAGGCTAGTTAATGAAGGATTAGATGTGGATTAGGTGGCTAAGAGAGATTAGAGGCCAACTTGCAAAAGTTGGAGGATGTGACACATCCTAATCAAGGACTAGGCATGTGCACACCCCTAATGATGAGATTAGAAGATGGATTAGGATTAAATAAAAAATGATGGAGGATTTGACATAAAGGAAATTAAATAAATAACATATTTATTTAATTCATTTGATGAAAGGGGGAAGGTATTTAATTATTTAACTAGATACCTTAGGGATTAGAAGAACTTTAGAGGGATTAATTAAATAATAGTGATATTACTTAATTAATGCAGATAAGGGGATGTTTAGATGAAACAGAATAAATTTGGATAAATCAAGTGTCCAGATTTAGGTGTCTGCAAATATATATAACTATAATCAACAACTTGTCTTCTTGAACTTTAATATATCATTTATTATTTGCATTACCCTTCTTGAATCCTTACTAAAGTAGATACTTATCGATCCATGCATAGAAAGATCTAGGAGCTTACTTGAGACCATATAAAGTCTTTTTTATTCTACAAACCATGTCTAGATCTTCAAATAATTGGAATCCATCTGGGTATTCAATATATACCTCTTTTTCAAGATCACCATTTAGGAAGGCTGACTTGACATCCATTTTATGTACCTTGAAGTTCATATGAGCAACAAGAGCAAGAAACATTCATATGCCTCCAATATGGCTACTAGAGCAAAGGTTTCCTCAAAATTAATACCTTCAACTTGTGAATATCCATTGCAAACCAATCTAACTTTGTTCTTGTAGTGTCAAAAAATGTCGTCAGTGACATTTTCACATTTGTTTGGGCCCTCCTTGTAAAATTGAGAGTAATGATTCCTTGACTTAGTGTTGTGACATGCTTAACATACTCACATTAGGTCTTGGGCCCTTTTGAAATAATGAACTTAAATGGTACCTTGTTAAGGTGTTGTGAAGTGTTGTAACACACTTTCAGACTTTTCTAAGGTTTTATTAATTAAATGAATCTAATAAACCAATTTTTAATCAAAATGTCACTTAATCATACCTTATTTAGAGTGTTGTAATGTGTTGTAACATACTTTCACACTTTTCTAGGGTTGTCATTAATAATTGGGATTCTTCATGCTTTAATTGGCATTATTTTGCATCCACAAGCCTTAATTAATGCATCTTTTTGAAAAAAATCCTAACACAAATCAACATCCAATCATAATTCAGGTGTTTTTAGGTTGTGTGGCCCAAATTTAGTGATTTGAGACTCATACGCTACCTTGGGTGTATGATTCCCACCTAGGTTTTTGGGTCCAAAACTTGATTTTACACCTTTCTAAGAATTTTTTGAATTTGGTCCCATAAATTATGCCTAATGGGACTCATACGCCACGTTGGGTGTATGAGTCCCGTGTGGCCCAAAACTAAAATTAATTTAAATTTTTGGTGGGATTTTATCCTCCTAGATCTGATTTAGTCTTGTAATGTTGTAATTTGGAGAATGATTGCAAATTAAGTGTAAATACAAGTTTATTTCACTTATTTTACAACTAGCAAGTTTGAATGAGCGTTCTTATAGCAAGTTTGATTTCACAAGAGCATTCAAGTGTTTACAAGGGAATTCAAGAGTCTTCAAGAGTAGATGATCAAGCATTTTAAAGCATTTTTCAAGCATTAAGCATCATGTCAAAGTCTTCATGTGCATCATGTTTTTTTTTGAGCTAACAATTGTGATGTAGGGTTTTATGATTCAAACTAGCATTTCATTCAAGATCTATTCTATTCAAGAAAGAGTCAAGATCCACATCCATCAGATCCATCTCATACATGTTTGCAACACTTCATTGCTAGGGTTTTGTGAGCTGCAACATCACATTTTGTTCATTAATCATTCGAAATCCTTATTTCATTTTATTTTAATAATTGATTACCAAAATAGGGTTTGACCAAGGAAAACCCCTTTCCACTAACAATTTTTTTTCTTGCTTCTCTTTAGTGTGTAATTTGTAGGTTTAGGTTGAAGAAACATTGAAGAGAAAGTTTGAAGAAAGTTTTCAAAGTGGTCAAAGTTGTGATCTTTGCATTTGAGATACTTGGAAGACTTGTACAAGTTGCAAATTAGGGTTTCATATCTAGAAATCAATTGGGAAGCACATAGCAGACCTTGAAGACCAAATTCAAACTTTGAAGCTTCAAAAAACACTAACTGAACTAATATGCCAATTTTGGCATATGAGTCCCAGTTTAGGTCAATTTTTAGGTTTTTATAGATTCAGATACCCATTTGCCAGATTCCTATTTCTGCACAGAAACCCAAATCTGGGATTTATTCATCCAACTTGGTGTATGAGTCCTAGTTAGCATTAAAGTCACTATTTTTAGCATTTCAGAGCTCCATCCAATCATCTTCAAATTTCTAGTTGCACACATTTCATCTTACAATTTTCTGTTTTGTTTT
The DNA here is from genome assembly GCA_007258455.2 of Sequoia sempervirens. Lineage (NCBI taxonomy): Eukaryota > Viridiplantae > Streptophyta > Pinopsida > Cupressales > Cupressaceae > Sequoia > Sequoia sempervirens. The sequence goes on along the minus strand of VDFB02075321.1, from coordinate 250,756,167 downwards.
ACATACTTTTTAAGGTCATTTAGTGAAAGGTTACATTGCATTAGGTTTAAGCAGTACATCTTGCATTGCATTTGTCTTTCCAAGCACTAGCTTGGTGGTGAACCCCTCATTATTTTATAATCAACCCCTAGAACAACCCTATTGCCAGATATATTTCCCCTTTCTCCATTGGATTGAGATCTCTAGGGTCATCCTTGAATGAGAGTGTGGAGTTTTGTTATTCTAGGTCCAAAACCCTAGAACCCAAGAAAATTTTTACTCTTTAGTTGCTTAACACCTCAACATCTTCATTCAAACTATTCTAGAATACCTACTTTGTTCCTATCACATTCTTATCAATAGGCCTAAGAACTAATTCCTATTTTTGATTCCTCTCTATTTGATTCATTTCTTCCTCCATTTCCTTTATCCAATTTTTATCTTTCCTACCATGAAAAAAGTTCTTGGGATCTAATTTTAACAATAGGCACAAATTCACTTGCTCATTTTCTCTTACAAACTTTCTTGTCAGCACACCTTTATTTTTATCTCTAATGATCTAATCTGGAGAGTGGTTCTTTTGCACATATTTTGGAGTCTTTAGAGTCTTCACAAGTTCTGATTCCTCTTCTTCCTTCTCTTCTATTTCTTCTTCTTCTTCAATCCAAGGAAGAATAATAGATCTAAGAACCTCAGGTTCATGTGATATTTGACACAAGTCTTCATAAACCTTGACATATGTAATTTCGATCATATTTCCAAATATTTTGTGATAACATTTGTATGCCTCACTCTTGGTTAGGTAGCCAAGAAAGATTCCTTCATCACACCTTGAATCAAACTTTCCAAGTTCTCCTTCATCTCTTTTGATTTAGCATCTTCTGCCAAAGACTCTGAAATATCTAATAGTGGGAGGTCTTCCATACTATAGCTTATAAGGGGTATTTTTTTTTTTGATCCTTAGTTGCACTCTATTAAGAAAATAGACAATATTATGTATTGCTTCCTTCTAATACATATCTGGTAAGTCAACATATTTCATCATTTTCCTAGCCATTTCTTTCACCATTCTATTTTTTCTTTCAAATACCCCATTCTACCAAGGGGTTCTAGGAGTAGATAGGTGTCTCCTAATGCCATGATCTTTAAAAAAATTCAAATTCATATGAATTAAATTCACCTCCTCTATCTAACCTTAAACATTTGATCCTAATGTCCATTTCATTCTCTACTTTTGCTTTAAAAATATTAAATTTATTAGTCTTTTGATTTCTCTTTCAAGAATGTAACCCAAGTCATTCTAGTGTAATCATATATAAGAAACATAAAATACCTTTCACCTTGTTGGATCCTTATCCTTGTAGTTTTGCATAGATCATTGTGAGTCAACTCTAATGGTATTGAAACAAAGCACTCCTTGCTTTTGAAACTATTATTTTCTTTCCCATTTGACATTCTTTGTACAATGTTTTTGTAGGCTTTGTTATCCTAGGCATATCTCTCATTGCATGAGAGGAACTTATTTTCAGCATGTTAATAAAGTTGATGTGCCCCATTCTTTTATGCCACAACCAAAATTCTCTTGACCAAGCCAACAAAAAGATTCTTCCATTATCTTCCTTTAGATGATAGACATTACCATTTGTCCTTGTTCCTTCAAAATAAGCCTTTTGTAACCTTCCTTTCTAATCTCACATTCATTAGCATAAAAAGTGAGATTATATCCATTGTTGCACATTTGAATAACACTCGAGAGATTATGTTTTAGGTCTTTGACATAAAGGACATCCTCAATTCTATTATTTCCATCAATTGTTATATCACTTTTTCCACATATTTGTGTTGACTTATCATTACCAAACTTAACATCTCCACTATTGACCATCTTGATACTAATAGATTTTATTATGTCACCAATCATGTGATGAGAACACCCACTAACAATCACCTAATCATCTTTCCTCTTTCTTTGCATGAACATTAGTCCATATTTCCATAGATATTTCATTAGCCTTGCTATTTTGTAAGGTACCAGACCTTTTGCATTCTCCAATAGTGTTCTTTTTGACTTCCAAAGCCATGAATATATTTTCATCATTTGAATGATTATCTTCATCTTCAGAGGAATAGCTACTTTCTTTAGAATAAACTCCTCTTTTGGTTATCTCACTTTTATTATCATCAATAGATTCATTATAGGGACATCTAGATTCAAAATGACCAACTCTTCCATAATTGAAGCACTTGAATGGAAACTTATCTTTGTATTTTCTGATGACTTTCTTCAATATTCCAACAAATTTTGATTCAACTTCATCAAGTTCATCAATTTGATTAGTAGCATAATCTTCAATCTTTTTGTTAGCTTTGAAAGCAACTTCCTTCTTTGGAACATCTTGATAAAACTCTCTCATTTCAAAGGCAGTAAGAGTACCAAACATTTCATCAACTAAATGTTGATCCAAGTCTTTAGATTCTTCAATGGTTGATACTTTGTGACTATAATATTTTGGGAGATATCTCATAACCTTCTTTCTAATTTCACTTTCTTTCATTTCTCCATTGAGTCTAGAGATGCTAGAGATAATTTCTTGTACCTCGAGCATACAGATTGCAAGGTCTTCATCTTCAATCATCTTTAAAGTCTCAAATATAATTGTGAAGATTTGCATCTTAGGTTGCTTCACTTTAGTGTCTCCTTCATAGATGTTAATAATCTTTTCCCAAACATATTTGGCAGAATTAAAATTCATTACCTTCAAAAAAATTTAATCAACCAAACCCCACAAGATAACATTCTTTTCTTTGGCATTGCATTCATACAATATGATTTTAGCTAGATCTATAAGAGGAGTGGTTGGAGTAGTATAACCACTTTTGAATAATTGCCACACCCTAAAACCAAGAGAGTTTATGTATCCTTCCATCCTTAATTTCTAGAACAAGTAATTAGTCCCATCAAACATATGACCCTTTTATGAACCATCATGTGCCATCCTAAATCTTTACCGAGCAAGTTGTTAAGGTTCCATAGAGGAACTTGACTCTAATACCAATTTTTAAACACTTTTAGAGATTGATAGAGGGGGGTGAGTCATTCTACACAAAACTTAACCCCTTCCAAAACCTGAAAGTTTTAGGACAACTCAAACTCCTTTAGTAGATTAAGATAGAAATTTAAGCAGAGTAGTAACAAAGAAGAATAGAGCAATTTAAATCCTTAACACCTTCAAAAAAATTTACCAATAAAAGATATGGCAGTAATCATAACAACAACAAAGAGAAAGAGATAGAAAACACACACATGCACAAAGAGACACTAGATTTACATGGAAAACCCAATGAGGGAAAAACCATAGTGAGAGTTAACTCACAATATAAGTCCCACTGCTAAAAGACTTGCAAGAAGGCTCACTTCCTTAGAGCAAGATAAAAAAAGGACTTGCAACATTGAAGTACCAACCAACTTTAGGAGCAAGATATAGAGGCCCTGATGAGATTCACTATTTCAGAGCAGGATACAAAGGATTTATAAGAGAATGAAAAATATTGCCAACACAATTCTCTATTGATTGAGGCGTTCAAGCTTAATTTATCTTTCCTTTCATAGTCTTTAGTACTATCTCAGGTAGTTATTCAATACAACTCATACACACACTTTTGTGCACTTGTACACTACTCCATTTTGTTGCATTTGAAATGATCTTGCATTTATATCTATTGCAACACTTTAATTCTTCAATTAGGTTGGCTAAGAAGAGGATAACCAATGAATTCAATTGGTCATCCACCAAAGAATGATGTGGTCCAATCCTAAGGATAGAGAGGACTAAAAAAATCTTACACTTCTTTCAATGTGATCCAAAATTATTTACACATAGGTGCACATAAACCTAAGTAATTTTCAAGGAAACATGTGGATGCGATATTTAAGCACATAACCAGTCAACCCATAAACTCTCTTTTAATTGAAATTACTTGATGTGGTCCTAAACAGGATAGATCAAGGCCCAAATCTATCATGACACATCTTCCATTACTGACGCAACCCCCCGAGCACTTGACCCAAGCAAAGGAACAAGCTCTATGGACCAGATATCCACAAATAGCTAAGAAATCCAACTCAAGACCCAATGCAACACCAAATTAGCCAATTAGTAACATGTAGATCACATAGGGATGCTACTTGAACATCTAGAATCACTTACATACACTTCTTTCATACTACCATGCCATCAACAACTACCGTAGACCAAATAGGTACAAAAAAATTTGGTCAGGAAACATATAATACATTACTAAATGATGTAACATTTGTAGAAAAACTTGTTGACCACTTTGGAATATGAGATTGGAACTGAGACATTGCAAAGAAATTGTAAGAACATTCACCAAGCAGTAGGAGCAGAGACCTGAATACAAAGAAATGCAGAGCATTTCCTAGACCAGTCTAGAAAACTAGCAACACTACTAACCTTCTACAATTCGTAGCAATCTCCTTGAAAACATAGGTGACTTGAAAAGATAGGGGTGCAACATACACAAAGCACTCACATTTAATACCAAACCACAAGACTAGAACTACAATAGCTTCTTGAACTAGAAACATTTGAGTAACTTGCAAAGACCATAAATTCCTTTCAAAAACACATATATTATCAGGAACATCAAGAGAGAACATGTGACAGATAATAAACTTCAACAACATCTCTCCAGCATTAGTCATACTTCTAATCCTCATCTTAATGCTTCTAATCCTCATATGAATATATTATCATGAAAAAATCTCTATTGACAGTAATAAGGCATTATATGAACATCAACAATAATACTTCTTTGATAGGGCATGACATCCAACCATGAACTTCTTCAATTCTTCTTTTCTTTGATAAGGCATGACATCCAACCATGAAATTCTTCAATTCTTCTCTTCTTTGATAAGGCATGGCATCAATTGCAACTAATAATCAATGTTGAAAATAAATACCAACAATCTCCTTAGTGTTAACATCAATGACATCACTGTTAACATCAATGACATCAGTGTTGACATCAATGACAACACAACCATCAACATTGAGATTAATGATAACAACTACCAACACTATGCAGGAGTAAAAAATATAAGTTTGATACTATAGTAAAATTACTTTATTCTCTAATTAAGTGATCAATTTAAGTAGATGAATTTAATCATAATTTCTAGGAAATAAGATACCAATATCGATATATTTAATCAAAGAAGGGATAACTAGTGTAGACACGCAAAATGTACAAGTTGACATTGTGCATCTAACTCTGATCTATTTACATTGTTTCTTCCTAAATCATCCCTCAGTCTAACTGTTTAATGAAATTCCCTTATCTGACTAAATTCATCAATATTCGTCTCTTAATTAAATAAATTATTTTTTCTAATTAAGTCACTTTCCCTTGTTAATTAGATCAATTAATTTGATCTAATTATCCCTATTTAATTAAATAATCAATTTATTTGATTAAATCTCTAAAGTCTATCTGTTAAATTAAATAAATTAAAACCTTATTTGATTTAATCTAACACCATCCCTTTTAATTAAATAAATCAAAATCTTTATTTAATTAGCCTCTTCTCATATTCCTCTCTTTTTGATTTAAATTAATCCAAAAATCTAAATCAAATTGTCAAATCAGCTAAATATCCTCTTAAATTAATCAAATCCTGATTAATTTAATCCTAATCACTCAAATCCTCTAGATTTTGCAACTTGCACAATTAAATCATTTATTTGATTTAATAATTCCCTATTTTTATTCAAAAAAGGCATCTAAGTGGGAATATTCCTCAAATTTGAAATCTCCCCCCAAAAGGACTTGTCCATCCAACAAAGCATTTAAAGCTCTTACATTGTCTCTTACATGTCTCCCACTTGGCATTTAACTCATTTTTCATCCCCCCTAAACATGTCATCTCATCAAATTCAAATTTCAAACTTGCACATGGATCAAAACTTGCTCAACCTTCATCCTCTCACATGTTGACAAGTGGCATCATATCATTGGTTGAATCTTTGTCCCACATTGATCAAATTTGGACATCTCTTCAACTTATCAATCTATAAATAAAGAGCTTATATCCTTATTTCATCATCCACATCTCAAACAAAGTTACCATGCTAAAATACTTAGCAATTCTCATTCATCTCATTGAATCATAGCTAGGTTTTTTGCAGATTTTAGCTTGGAGCATACATTCAAGGTCTTCATCAAGTGGATCAATCATCTTCAATCAACATTTGCATTCAAGGAGTTGGGAAAGGGCAAATCTCCACACACCTATTTGCACCAACTCCCTCAAGAGATCAAGAGTTTGCTTGCATTAGATAGGATTTAATTGTTTCATTTGTGTTCTTCATTTTCATTTCTTATCTTTTGCAAATTTCAAATGGATTTCTTGAGGAATCATTGGTTTCTAATCTTGTGTTTGATCTAATTGCTTGCATGTTTATTGTGTTTGTGCAAGTTCTAGATTCAAATGGTTTACAACTAGTAGGGTGTAACTGGTTAGTGAGCACTAGAAAATGATCTATTTCTCATCTTTCATTTTTTTTTCTTTCTATATGTTCTATTCAATTTGATTACTTACTCTAGCTATTGGTGTACATTATCTTTGTGTTATTTATCTCAATCATGTGAAGAATTGAGTGTTATTTTTTATTTTGGTATACTTTTACTCATTATTTATAGTCTTGTATACTTTCTAACATGAACATTATTTCTCCCTCATTGTGTGTATATGTATGTATGTATGTATATTCATGCATACATATATATATGAATATATATGAATACTTATATATAATATATTTTATTACTAGATATTATCTTTATTAATTAATTAATAGTATTTTTTAATAAAACCAAATATTTATAGTCAATTGATACTTATATGTGTTTTTTTTTTATGCATATATACACATGTACATATATAATTTTAATAGTAGTCATTAGAAAGTTATAAAATGACCATTTTTATACATAGATTTATATATAAATACAAATTTTATTTATGCATTAGATATAATTTGACTATCTTAAGACACAAATAAAACAAATGGAAATAAAAACTTAAGATAATTTAAAACTAAATTTCTAAGGCTACTAATTTTAAGGATATGGATCCTTGGTGGCTAAAATTCGATACAACCAATCCACAAGGACTATCATTAGAAATTAATAATTAATGAATAGGTTGGATTGTTCGTCTTAGAAGTTTGCATTAATGTCTCCACTTTTAATATAGTTCTTGATAATTAACCACTCTTTATCTACCCCTTTCATTTATTTTTATTTCCTCGTTCTACTTATGATAATCGAAAGAATACTAAACTTGATTAGTTTCATATCAAAACTATAAATATTTTGCTTAAATATATGAGGGAAAATCCTCTAGAGAGGACAATGGAGAAGGGAAACAAAATAAATAGTCCAAAGGGACTCAACCCCTTTAGCTTAGGTTCTTAGTAATAATATATTTTGTCAATGTTGTGCATTAGGTTGTGGACATTGTGGATGCTATTAAAATAAAGAATTTTAGATTTACAATTATTCAATGGGATTATAATAATTTTTATTGAAATGATTTGTTTTTTTTTTAATATTATAATTTATATTGTTATTCACTCCTTCAAAAATTATTAGATAAAGATATGGTAGATCTTATATGGAAACAAATAATATTGTGATATTATCCACTCTAGTATATTTTATTAGTGGATTTTTATGTATTTTTTCTATGTAATTAAAAAGGTAAAATAAGAGTTATTTTTAATTTGCAGATTTTTTGGGTTAACTCAAACATGGAATCAAGTTATAGTTAGATGAACCTTAGAGAATGAAGGTATTAATGGGTTTTTATTATTATTGTAAGTTAAAAATTTGTTGGTTTCTAATCTACTATAGAATAGAGGTATATTCATATCATGGCATGGTATTTTAATACATTCTTCATTTATTATTTACTATATGAATATATAGGTTAAATGTATATGGGTGTATTTCCATTTTAAAGAGAACATAACTTGGAGTTCTCATTTTAAGAATTTAAAGTTGAATTACCACTATAATCTACTTAGCTCAGATGGTGATTGCATGTTAATTGTAAGATATAATGGTGGGGATTTACCCATGGTTGAATGCCTTATTAAAAAAATTCATCATTACAAAATTAATGGTTAGCTTTTGTAAACAAAATTAACATATCATACAAACATATAAAAATGATAAATATGCATTCTTACATAGAGGTAGTAAGGTTTTACACTAAATTCGTGAGAAGAGGTGAAAATGACATTTTTTAATTTACATAGATCAATCAACAATTACAAATGATGTAAAATACATATATTTTACAAAGAAACAAGGGAATAAGCACTTTAAAAATTAGAACAAAGTTATTTTATACCCCCTAAAAAGACACAAGAAAATGTATCACATGGTAGGGAATGAAACCCTACTCATGACCCCACTAATGATATGCAAACATGTGTATTTGATATCTTGAGTTGGAAGTGTGGGAAAATATTCCTAATACCATATCCATGCCTTAATATGATTAATTTGTAAATCAAATGCAAAAGCCCCCACAAAATATTTTAAAAAAGGACATGAACAAGGATGGCCCTCTAACAAAAAGTAGTCTACAATCTAATAAATTGATGGAGGAAGACTCTCCCTCAAGCACAACCTTACATAGATGCAATTTTTAGAAACAATAGCCTAAAAAATTTTGTTGGACTCAAGGAACACTGAGAGGGGGGGGGTGAATTAGTGTTCAACAATATTTAAATTTCAATTTAGCTCTTAAACCATTTACAAATTTCAACAGTAAAGATGTAAGCACATGAAGGAAACAACCAAAACACCGTAACACCAAGATTTTTACGTGGAAACCATGTTAGCAGAAAAACCATGGTGGAGGTTAATCCACAATTTATACTCTATTAAAAGTATGAAGAAAAAGGGGAATGAACATGCATTCACACACACTGCCTAGAGCTCGCTGCTCAAACTTAGGAAGGCTCACTACCTTACAATATATTTAAATTACAACAAAATGTTGAAGTGAGAAAGTAGCATCTACAAATGCTTGGTTTCAGTTTCGGTGAAGCTCATATATCAGATTCTGGACCTTCAGTCTGTTTCTGCTCTTCGCTCTGCTCTACTTTAATTCACCTCACAAAAATCCTCTATTGCACAAGTGAAACTGTGCTCAACAACCCTTCCGCACACTTCGAACACACACACTTTCACTTCAAAATGAATTTTCTGAATTCTTATATATATCCGCTAGCAGGAATTCAATCACTATATGTCAGCTTCAATAGAAAAGAAAATATCTTTCAAATGTCACCTCAATCGTCATTAAATATTTTATGTGTACCCACATAAGTCGGCCAAGCTATAGCTAGGACCCAAAACAAAATATCCAACACAAGAAACAATTAAAAAATTACTCCTTATACATCTGCGACATGCTACATTCACTAGGTCAGCCACCATGAGCAAATAAATAGAAAAATCATCCTACCGGATCTCCTAACTCGTACACCGATTAATGCAACATCACAAAACTTAACAATAAGCTAATATGGATACTTAACAACCTTCTCCAAGATCAAAAACTCAAAAAGATAATCCAATGAAGCATACAAATCGGCATACTAACTAGATACCATGTTCTTCATTCTTACTTCTGGTAAAACTATGTTCTTTACCCTGCCTATCGGTATGAACATATCCTAATCTGCGGACCAGAATAATGACTCAGGTTGCCATCAATGACAACACTAGAAGCCATATTCCAACACTTTTATTATATCTTTATAAAATCTATTACAAACATGAAATAAAATGAATTACAAGGATCTAGTCACAAGATTGATATTAAAGAAAATGGACTACAAATACATGCAAAAGTATGACATGCAAGTTTGTAAATGGCAACAATGGCCACTAAAATCTCAACCTTCACTCTGTGTTAAAAAAAAAAAAAAAATCAGCTATATTCTCATATATAATGAATGTCTTTCCATTCATGACCACTTTATATGATTTTTCCACTTGCCAACAAACTATGACTTCTACTTTGGCACCAAACCAATCCAATTGTCCCTTTTTTCGACCTTAAGAAATTTGCAAATTATAGTCCAACTTTCGAGAGCTATAAATTTTTGCTCAGGCATCGAATTGATGAGCCCTCTGCATATTTAGAAAGATCTCAATGAGACATAATGCTACAAAAGGTCCATATATGAGCCTATTGATTTTCAACCACTTTTGGTTTGATTTAGAACCTCTAGATGCCTCAAAAATGAATTTGAATATTTTAAAAGTGATTTTGAATACAAAAAATTAATATCTCACAAGTGTCAAATAATATTGAAGTGATTTCTTCATCATTAGCTTCATTTCACCATTCTAGAGCTCTTTGAATGATTTCATGTTCATACATGCATAAATTCTAATTTAATAAAAATAGTAATCCTATTATTTTTAGCCTACTTAACAAAAAAAATAAAATTAACATTTTTTTGGGGGGATGCAAGATTGTTCTTACACCTTGGATGATCCTACATTAGACATCTGAGGTAATTTGAGAAGTGACCTTGTTACATCTCAGGTGTTCTAAGGAAAACCAAGATGGTCAACCTTTATCTTAGATAGTCATGATAAATCTTCATTAGGCATTCCTTTACATTTAACCAAATATTCTTCATATTTCTTGTTTCTTGTACTTTCACCCACATGGTTATTCAATATGTTTTCAATCTCCTACTTCTCTAAAGTAGGTGCTAGAATATTCCATTATTCTTTTATTGGTCCAACCTTCATATCTCCTTCATGATATTCTATTAAATCTACAATGTTAAACATAGGAGAGATGGTTATCCCACTCGAAAAATCTACCTCATATGCATTTCTTGAATCATGCTTCTTTAGGATCTTGCATAGTAAAAATCTCTTCATTTTCAATTTATTATATGCTTCTATTGGGAACCTTTCTTTCCTCAAGTGAACCATGACTTCATCTCTAACCTATAATTTCTTATATGTTTTCTTCTAATTTGTCTTAGCCTTGTATTGAGAATTCATCTTATGGATATGATTTCTTACCTCTTCATGCAAGTTCTTCAAGTACTCTACAAAATCTTTAGCCTCAACACTGCTCTTATCTCCTTTATCAATATTTCTTAACTCGGAAGAATTTCTCAAACTACTCCCATATACAAAATCTTCTTGTGGCAAAACAAAATTGCATCCCTTGTGTTTATCTCCTACTAAGAATCTCAGTGGGTTACCCAAAATATTATTTACCACCTCTATCTAGCCATTGGTTTGCAGATGGTGTCCATAACTAAACTTCAAATCAATCTTCAACTTATTCCATGGTGTTCTCAATAAATACCCCATAAATTTGGTATGTCAATTTGAGACTATACTCTTTGTTAGGTCATGTAGTCTAACAATATCTATGGAAAATAACTCTGTAATGTGAACATCACTGGCTTTATGACACAAAATGAAATGTACCATCTTTGAAAAAATTTCCACCACCACAAATATTGAATCATGTCCCATTTTTGTTCTTCATAAACCAAGAACAAAATCCATACTAATATCCTCCCATGGCCTCTCTGGTATAGGTAATGGCTTATTAAACCCAATATTTTGACTTACCCCTTTAGCCATATGGTATATTCTACAACTTTGCATAAAATTATTCACATCTTGGTGCAAATGTGGCCAATAATAATTCTCATTTACAAGAGGAATGGTCTTATCTCAACCAAAGTGTCTTACCAATTCTCCACTATACTTCTCCTTAATCAAGTTTTCTCTCACAAAACTCCTTGGTTATGCACAAATCACTTTTCTTTGAAGAACATACCATCCTGGATTATAAAATCCAACTATCTTGTCCTATCCAAATAAATAGGTTCCAAACAAGCCTTCCAAGTTGAAATAAAGGAAAGGGGGGGAGGTGATGAACCAAAATGTAATAAAAAGTGGTACACCTCTCTTTTCTCTCTAATTTCATTCAATATGAGGGTTATAATGCATAAATGAGTTACAAAAATCAATCCTAACCAAAATAATAGTAAAAAGGAAAGTTTTAAGAAGGTCAAATGATATGTACCTTTTGCAAGAAGTTTCTTTTTTAGATCTCACAAAGGACTCATTTTCCCTATGGCGAATGGGTCTTGGCTAGGGTGCTGGAAAATTAATTTCTGGGTTAAGTTCTTCAATTTCTGCACTCTCGGATCCTAGTCGAAGACTGTCAGAAACCTAAAAATAAAGTTTATAGTTCATTTTCCATGATTTTGCAAGAAAGGTGACAACTTTGACAACTTTACAACTTTATGCAATTTTTCTCTCCAATTGATCTTCAACCTAAAACTTGCAATCACACATCAAAGGAGAAAAAAATGTTGTTTGTTAGGGAATAGGGGTTTTCCTTGGTCAAACCTCATTTTGGTAATTAAACCTTGTAATGAAACAATTCATAAAGGAATGATGAATGAACAACTACATGTAACAACTCACCAAACCTTAATTGAAACCTTGGTTGTAAATATGCAAACTAGCATGATGGGGCCTAAGTGAATGTAGATCTTGATCATGAATTTGATATGTAACAATGATTGAATTGGATCTCCAATGCTACATCAACACATTAGCTCAATAGTATGCATGATGCCTTATGCCTTTGACATGATGAAATGATTCTTGATTTGTATAATAATCTTCAATAGTCTACTCTTGAATGCCATAGAAATTCTCTTTTGAACTCTTGATCTCATTAATTTTCTATTAGGACTTGAACACTTGAAAGCTTAAATGAAACTATGTGAAATTACCTTATATTTATACATAACTTGAGATTAATTCCTAAAATTCAATAACACAAGATGACATTAGATCTTAAATTTCAAATCATTAAGATACTGCCAAAAACATATCCCAAGTGGGGGGGGGGTGCTAGGTCTAAGTGAGGACCCATTTGACATGTGGTGAATGGGTCATGGCTCACTATACTAGGAAACACTTCGGACAATGTTAAAGATCATGTGAAAATAGGGTCTTAGGACCTAGTGAGGACCCACGTCACTAACCTAGGACACACACCTTCAAAAATTAAAAGTTGTGTAATATAATAAATGAATGTTGAGATTTATCCCTCGAAATTTGTAATTAATTATGCTTGGATTTTAATTAAAGGGGCCAATTAAGGCAAATTAAATCTTAATTAATTAATTAATCCCTAGATTAGTGTGAAAGTGTAAAGATACACTTTACAACACCCTAAATAAGGTATCATTAAGTCCATTTTATTAAAAAGGGTCATAAACTTAATGTGAATGTGTAAAAAACATTACAACACTAAATCAAGGCATAATTAAGCTCATTTTAATAATAATTATTCTCAAATTAAGTGTGAAAAAGGGATAATTTTTTCTACACTACACAAGACTCTACAAATCTGGATCTTAAGGATACAAAATCTTGAGTTCATTGAATCCAACAACCTCTATCTTCATTTACATAAATAGTTTTTTCCTTCTACTTAAGGCATCTACAACTTTGTTTGAATTCCCACTTCTATGTTTCAAACAAATGTGTAAATCTGTTCAAAACCTCAACCCATTTTAAATCCATTTGGTTCAACTTCCCTTGACTATTAAGGTATTGTAAAGCCTGATGATTAGTATAAAAAATAAATTCTTTTAGAAACAAATAGTGTCTCCATTTCTTTAAAGATTTAACTAATTCATAAACCTCCTGATCATAGACATAATATTTTATCTTTGCATCATTCAATTTCTCACTAAAATAGGCAATGGCCTTACCTTCTTGACTAAAAAATACTCCTAAGGAACTGCCACTAGCATCACAATCTGCCTGAAACACCCTATTAAAATTTGGAAGTGCTAAAATAAGCTACTATGTAACTTTCTTCTTTAAAAAATAAAAAAACTCATAGTTTCTCTTACAATCCATTTAAACTCCTTTTTTTCCCCTCTCATTGTCTCTATTAGGGGTACACATATACTATTGAAACTCTTGATGAATCTTCTATAAAATCTTTCTAGACCATGAAATGATATTACCTCTACAACACTCCTTGGTGTAGGCCTCTCAATGATAGCATTTAATTTTGTTGGGTCCATCTTAAGACCCTCAGTTGAGACTACAAATCCTAAATATATCAACCCCTTCTTGACAAAACTATATTTCTTGAGGCTAATAAAAAATTTCTCTTCTCTCAACTTCTTAAAAAACCCTATGAATATGAAGTAAGTTCTCCTCCAATTTCTTACTGAAAATTAAAATGTCATCCAAATAAACAATGATAAATTTACCCAAAAAATATTTTAATACCTCGTTCATGAGTGACATGAATGTTCTTAGTGCATTGGCTAGCCCAAATGGAATGAGTAACCACTCGCACACTCCCTCCTTGGTTTTGAAGGTTGTCTTTCATTCATCTCTCTCTCTGATCTAGATGTGATGATATCTACTCTTCAAGTCAATATTTGTAAAGTACTAAGCTCCACTCAAGGAATCCATAATGTCATCCATCCTCAACAAGGAAAATATGTACTTGATTATGATCATGTAAATGGCTTGATATTTTGTACACATTTGGCACTATCCATCCTTCTTTGGTGCTATTACTATAGGTACCACACATGGACTCAATCTCTCTTGGATCAATCCTTTCCTAAAAAACTCATGGACCTATATGTTCAATTCTTCAATATTTGAAGAATTCATTCTATGGGTTGTCTTATTTGGAAAATTGGCTCCTGGTATCAAATTAATCTGGCGACTAATCTTCCTCATTGGTGGTAAACCTTCAAGTACATTATATACAAAAATGTCCTAGAATTCTCCTAGCAGATCTAAAAATTCTATTGGTACCTCTTCTTCTTTATTGACTCTAGGAATTAATGCAAATAACACATTCTCATGATTCATACCATCTAAAAAATTCCTACCATCTACCAAAAACCTCTTGCATTACTACATAACTTTTCTCGTACCTCTTTTAAGGCCTTAAACTTATGGCAATCTCCATCCTTTGTTAGGGAATATGTGTTAGCATGCCCATCATGAATAGTGTGCTAATAAAACTGCCATAGCCTCCCCAACAAATGGAATTCATCCATAGGCATGATGTCACACAATAACTCATCATGGTAACTCCCAATCTTGAATTTCACTAAACATTAAATTCATTGAACAAAGCTCTATGGTCTTTCTACAACCATGTAATCTGATAGAAATTTGGGTGCCTCTTCCTTTCTAGCTACAACTTGTCCATCACCTCTTCTTAAATGAGATTATCTATGCTACCACTATCAATGATAACATCACAATATTTATTTCTAGCTTTGCACCTTTTGTGGAATAAACTCTTCCTTTGAACTAGCTCATTTTCTTCATTCAATAATGCTCTTTTCATCTACATGCGCAACTTGTGCATTACCTTCAGGTGTTCTATTTGTCCTTCCTTGATCTTTTGGACATTCATAGGCTTGATGTGCTTATCCAAATTGGAAAAAATTTCCTCTAAAGCCTTCTCTCCTATGGCTTCATCTAAGTATTCATCTTCCTCTTTGTTCACCATAATTTTGTTTATGAGGACAATAATAATGATCTCCTCTTTGGTTCTGACTAGAACCAACTTCTTCATTCTTATTTTGAGCTTCATTTCTTCCTCCATACTATCTGTTTCCAGTACTTCCACCATGACCTCTCCCTCTTTGATTGCTTTCAAATCTTCTATTATATTTTCTTCTCCCTTTAGGGAAAATTAATAAGCATCTTCTATTATGGTCATTCTAACCAAACTCAACTCTTCTTGCATAATTGGTTTTAACCCATTTATATAATGAGCTAACTTTTCCTTATTGACCTCTGAATGGCTTGTTTTTATTATGACCTTCTAGAAATATTTTGTGTAATCCTTGATAGACTTACCATCTTGCTTCAAATCTTGCATTTTTTTTAGTAGATCTAACTCATAATCAATAGGAATAAACTATCCCTTTCACTTCTCCACCATTTGATCCCATAAAATTTTGGCATGAACTTTTAATTTGGCCTTTACAAATTTGACCCTCTCAATATCTTGTATCTCTTTGTGCTCAAAGAACTCTTCTAGGTCATTGATCCAATCTGTCAATTCTTTTAGATTAAGTTTTTTTGAGCGAGGGAGACTCTCCCTTGAACAC
Source organism: Sequoia sempervirens (assembly GCA_007258455.2). Lineage (NCBI taxonomy): Eukaryota > Viridiplantae > Streptophyta > Pinopsida > Cupressales > Cupressaceae > Sequoia > Sequoia sempervirens. The sequence goes on along the minus strand of VDFB02075321.1, from coordinate 250,739,908 downwards.
AACCATACATAGATACAATTTTCAAAAACAACCTACAACTTTTGTTATATCTTTATAAAATCTATTAGAAATATGAAATCAAATGCATTGCAAGGATCTGGTCACAAGAATGATATTAGATAAAATGGGTTGTAAATAAATGCTAAAAATAAAACATGCAAGTCTACAAATGAAAAAAATGGCCACTAAAACATCAAACTTCACTCTATGTTGAAAAATTAAAAAAGATTGGCTACCTTCTCATCTATAATGAATCTCTTTCTATTTATGATCACTTTATATGATTTTTCCACTTTTCAACAAATTGTGACTTCTACCTTGGCACAAAACGAATCTAGTTGTCCCTTTTTTGACCTTAAGAAATTTGCAAATTTTAGTCCAACTTTTGGGAGCCATACCTTTTCGCTTAGGCATCAAATTGACAAACCATCCACACAGTTGGAAAGTTCTCAATGAGACACAAGGCTACAAAATGCCCATAAATGGGAATTTTTAATTTTTGGCCACTTTTTAAGCTGATTAGAAACCTCTAGGTGCCTTAAAATTTACTTTGATTATTTTTAGAGCGTTTTTGAAGACAAAACATGAATATCTCACAAGTGACAAATGGTATTGAAGTGATTTCTTCATTGTTAGCTTCATTTCATGATTTTGGAGCTCTCTATATGATTTCATATCCATATTTTCACAAATGATAATTTACTAAAAATAGTAACCTTGCTATTTTTAGCCCACCTAACAAAAAAACAAATTAAACATTTTTTTTTGGATTCAAGATTTTTCTTACACCCTGGATGCTTTTGCATCATAAATGAAGCATGAACACCATTTATCCTTTATAATCCATGGAAAATGAGTTTAGAATCCTCACATGATCTCCATAGGTAAAGATATGGTAGTTGTAGAGTTGTTGTAGCATTAATGGTATTTTTTGGGAGGCATCCCTTTAATTTTGACCATTTAGAAAAATTCAACCCCCATCAAGATATGTCATTGCCAACATTTCAATAAAAAAGAAAAATTCTAGTTTGGATATTGATATATCCCATCATCTCTATTTTTTTTATAATATTCCATACACCCTCTAGTGTTTATGAAACATCATCTTGTAGGAAGTTGGCCTCCATTGTGATACATAAAAATTTGACCCTAATATGGATATTGTGAGAGTTTGACCTTGATATGGATATTGCAATAATTTGACCCTGATATGGATATTGCAAGAATCTGACCTCATTGATGATATTGCAAGATTTTGACCTTGATATATTTCAAGAATTTTACCCTAATATGGATATATATTATCACCCCCACAACTCCTACAATATCATATAGAGCCCAACTTTTTTGCAATAGCATAATGTAGTAGCCATTTTTACTAATTTTCTCTAAATTTGAATTGGATATAACCATTTGGGTCATATACAAGATAGGAACCTCATATAACCCTCACACTTAGCTAATATTTAGGGTTTTGGATTTAGGCAATTGACTAAGGTGAAGGAAAGGAAAAGCCACAACTAGGAGCACAATTGATATGAATACCCACATAGATCTCTCATATTAGTTATAATTAGTGGGAAAAATACAATGAGGGGGGCACAAAGTGACAATATTTTGGTAACTTTTGGGGGATGTGTGCTTACTAAATATGAAATCAAGAAGCCTTGAGCATCCATTAGACATAGGAGTCACATGGCTATAAAAAATAAATAAGGTTGACCTCAAACACTACAAAACAAGGAACAACATGCATAAAATACACTTGGAGGGAAACAAATAACCTATATCATACTATATAGTAGGAAAAGTGATCCTAGATCTAATTAGATTAACTAGGATTATCTCCTTTTCGCTTTCAATCCAAATTAAAAAATAAATACGCTATGGTTTTATGATTGGATTGCTACCAAAAGGGAGAGCTAATCTCTAGGATTTATGTTTTTTCTTGATTTGCATAAGAGATAAATTTTATGTGTATTTTAATAAGCTTATTTTACATGTATCCCTAGTTTGAAATTAGTAATTTATCACATAGAAAAAACTAAAATTGCAAAAATAGAAAGTATATATGAGGAGGGAAGAGTATTGTGCACCTATGACATAAATATAAGGCTAAAATAGTAGGTCTAGGCCATGGGGCACCCCAAAATAGCCTCCCCTTATTTTGGATCTACAAATTCTAAACTATAGATTATCATCTGCATTGTGTTTTCTAGAACTATCTTCTTTTGAAACCTTCATATTTGACATGCACACATGAAAAGAGGGGAAAAGGTTGTACTAGATATGTGCTTTCCTAAGTCAAATCATATTTTTGTATTTCTACCTCCATGTATAAAAAAAGGATGATGATCAATAGGGCATACCCTAGGTCAAGAAGAGGCAAAAATAATGATAATTGGCTAAAATGATAAATGATAAATGATAATGCTACCTTAATGTGAAACCCTTGATGAAGTGATATCACACAAGTTTCCACAAAAGTTGATTGATGGATGCATTAAATTATTGATAGACCTACAAAATATTAGCTCCCAAAACATAATAGACTAATGTAGATAACATGTAGAGGATAACTCAATACTTCTTCATAATTTGGCATGATTGATCATGATATCTCCTTGCACATAATTTTCTTCATTATTCTTGATGTCTGGCAAGCTTGATCTTTATTGATAAAAGTGTTGAAATAATGCTACTAATTCTACTCTTGAATTTCCTTGACTAAATTTAATATCCTTAATTTGCTCAATAGATTTTCTAGGTGTGCTTTTTAGGATTTCAAATGATTAAAATGACTAGTATTTGTATGCAATTCTTTTAATTTCTTGAAAATAAAATACCAATGGATGAAAAATGAAATTGGAAGTTCAAATAAAAAAATGTCGACGTTGACATATTCAAATTAGGATCAATATGGTTAGTCAAGGGTGTGGGGCACTCTAGACTAGACCTATCCTTTTAGGACCTAAAGTGTTAGGGAAATACTAAATGCCTAATTTCATTACCATTGTTTGATTTCCAAATATATTTATAAAATGGGTAATTAATTGCATAATTAGGTCAAAGCACATAGGGGGGATCTAAACCTAGTGTGAAATTGTCAATGGTGACAATTTTTGATGCTACAATCAGCCCCCACTTTAGTAAGAGTATGAGCTTATGCTCAAACTCACACTTAAGTATGGAAAATCCAAGAAGGATTTGACTATCCAAACATTGAAGAGATAGGACAACATCAAATCTAGGAGAAGTGTTAGCTCCTAGTGTAATACCCCCATGTGGTTGATACTTTTGCTACTATTGTTACTCTTATGTGTTAGCGTGATACTGGTTTGTGAAGGTGATTAGCTCACCGTCTTGGTGAGTGGATGCATAGTTAGATTGATTGAGGATTATGTTACTTCATTATATGACATTAAGATTACATTAGATTGTGATGTTTAATTTGATTCAGTAATATAGTTTGATGCAGTGATTTCATAATTTATTTAACAATGTGATCAGTTAGTTAGAAATGTTATTTCATCATTGATATTATAATTGTTGGGATAGTTTTGGTGAGAGTACAGTGTAGCACCACTCGTTTACGAGTGCCCTACTACGCTGCAATTCTTTCTCACAATGTAATGCTTTAATTATATATATATATATGGACATGTACACGACCTTGTTTGTATGCAAGGATTGCAAGTATAGAGTCTCGATTCCACCTGCTTCGGTAGGATAGGGCGAGCATCAAAATAAACTCAACGGGATTGATGTTAAAAAGGAGTGGTTAGGAAAGTGTTCCCGTCCCAAGTTCGTCTACTGTGAGTCCTTTGTTGTCTTTGTTTCTTTTTGTCCTTGTGTGTAATTGTGTAGTGTTGATTAATATTTTAGTTGTGAATTAATTAATTTATGTTAAGTGTGATTAATTATTATGTTTAATTAATAGTGTTATTATAATTAATTATGGTTAAGTTGATTGAATAATATTCTTGATTAAAGGGATAGTTTAAATAAAATAAAAATTGCTTTGTTGATTTGTAGAATGTTAAATTTGCTATTTAATTTTGGAGTTAATTAAATAACCTATAAAGCTATATTATTATTATTAGAAAAATAAATAAAATGAAATATAAATAAATTAATTAAATTGATTTTTAAAATTATTAAATTTCTTTTATTAGAGTTTACGGGAAGTAGTGGGTAATTAATGAAATTTTGGTGGGGAAATTATTCCCGAAAAGAAAAGGGGCATGGGGTAACAAAAATTGGTTACGGGAAAGTCTTGGCTGAGAACAGTGGGTAGCTCTGTGTGTGAGTTTTTGGGTTTTCTAGTGTATGTTTGTGGAAGAATTTGGAAAAGGCTGCAGGAGAGTTTTTGGAATTGTATGTTCGCTGGAGGAGAAGCTCTGAGAAGAGCTTCATTGCTAGAGTTTTCCATGACAAGGCTAGGCACAATTTTTGCTTCTTCAGCCTACAGGAAACAGGTTCCTTTTTATTTTGCTTCTTTTCTAATTTTTAATATGGTTTGAATGCTTTCCTGTTTTAAAAAGTTATTTGTTTGGGTAATAGATATTGTCTGTATTCTTTGAGGAAATTAGAAGTTTTATGTAGAAAATAATGTTCCTGGCTGTTGCCGTTAAAATTTTGTGTTGCCTCTGTAGGAAATTACACAACAAATTAGAGAATCTAGTTAAATAAAAAATTTGAATTAGAAGCTCTGAAGGAAACAGTAGAAAAAGAAAACCTCTGAGGGAATTTTTTTTAAATGAAACTTCTCTATTTTAAATAGAGGAATTTAGAAAATCTTTGTGCAAGGAAAATTGTGAAAAACACAATAAAATTAGAAGAGCTTCTATGCAAATTTCATATTACCTGTGGATAGATATGATGTTTCATTTCCTGAGCATTCTCTCTATCTGTGAAATTAAAATTACTATATATATATATATTTTTTTTTTCTATCATAATACTATATACTAGAAATATTTTATTCCTATAGATTTTTTGAATTTTTATGTATTCCATTCGTATGAAATTTCTATAATAAAATTTTGTGAAAACAATATAAATTAAAAATTAAATTAAATATTAAAATTTGGGAGGGGGTCGAAACCCCCCCCCCACACCCCAAAGGGGGTGGGCGCAGCTACCCAAGGCTGCGCATAGTAGCCATGGGTTGCTGGGTGCAACCCTGGTGGGGCTGCGTCCTCCCCATAGGGAGCTGCGCCCTCCATGCCTTTTATAAAGGTTTTGTTTTATATATATATTAGTTTGTTTAATGGAAATTTAAATTCATTTTAAATTCATTTTTTTTATTGAGGGAAATTACATATATATAAATATGAATATATTTATATTAAATAAGTAATAAATATATGTATATATATAAATATGTATATTTATTTATATGAATTGAATTGTAATGTTAATTTAAATTGATGTTTAAAAAAAAAAATGGATATATATATATATATATATATATATATATGTATATATATAATGATATACACACTCATATATATATATTAGATTAATTACGGAATAATATTGTGGAAGTTATTTATAATAATTTTATATTCTTCTTATTGAATAAAATTGAAGTAATTATCAAATATACTTGAGTGTTTTCATTTAGTAAGTAAATTGTGGAAATTATTAGTTTGTTTTTTTTTTAGATGAAATATCTTGTGAAGCGATAATATAATCAGATTTGTGAAACAATGTTATTAATCGATTTCTCGATATTGAATAAATAGTTGTTTTATTTTATTGAACTCTTTATTTGAGTCTCTTGAGTTAGATTTCCTTCCATAAAGGATATGGTTATTGCTAAGCTTCTAGAAGTTTTTGAATTGGGTGTTTTAAGTTTTGTGGCTTCTATATTTGAATCTTGATTCCATTTTCTTTATGGTTGTAACCTTGTGTATATCTTGAGTTGTATTATTTTGTGTATGTTATTGAGTCATATGATTATAGCGAGATGGGTTTCCTCACGATTGTTTATTCCGTTTTTAGTGAACTTGAGAGTACAATTCCTTTGATCTTGTTGTATGCTAGGGGTTCTAGGGAGAGTGGCTCTATGTGGGCACCGATGCACAAAGAGGCTGTCAAGATAACCCACATTAGAGTTAGTGTAAAAAGTGAAAACCTAACTAATTAATTAGGGGATGGGTAGTTAAGCACTAAAAGATAATAATAGATACCTCGCTCACCTGTTAGGGATTCCAAAGACTAAAGGTGGCTGAGAAGGTCATGGTTGGCATAGTCGTGATCTCATTTGCATGAGAAATGCATGATTCCGCATGAGTCACCCTATGGGGCGGTGCTTTGAGATAGGTAGTCAGGATAACCATAGATGGAGGTGGCACCTTATGATCATAGGATGCTAGGATAATCCATGAAGGCCATGCGATGAAACTCTCCTCTAGCCTTCCCCTTAGTTGTTTTAACTGGTATCCTCTGGAAGTGGTTTATTGTTATGATTTGATGTATATTGTTGTCATGTTTTGTTAGTAGACTTTTGTTGTTATGTTTCCTATGTGTGTGAATTCTCTTTCCATGTTTGGAGTTGAGTCTTATGTGTTACTTTAGACGTCTTGGTCGGGAATCCTTTCTTAACTACTCCTAGCACAGGGGTGGTCAGGTGGAATGTGCTTCACACCCCATTGGGTTTCCCATTTGGCAGTTGTTCCTTCCGAGTAGAGATTGTGGTGACAGTTTTTTCCAGATTTATGTTCCTTCGGATGTATATATTGTACTTTTGTCATATTTTGTAAATTGTCATGTAATTCTCCCATGTGTTGGGATAATGTATTTTGTAACTTGGATAATTGTTTATTGAGATTTAATTTGTACAATGATGTATTGTATTATCACACTTTGTAATTCAAACTTTAATCATGGATGTAATTAAACTTGATGTTGTATTATATTGGAGAAAATGTGTTCTATTTATTTCTAAGTTGAATGGCTTGGGAAAAATCTTGTATAGCATAATTATGGTTCATTCTTGTTTTAATGCTTAGCATTTATAAATGTTTATATGAGAACTCATATTAGAAGAACAGAATGTTAGATTAGTTAATTTTGTTGATGGGTAGTTACGTAATGTCTCTTCGTGTTCCCCAAGGGACTTAGGAGATTCGTTTGTACTTGTAATCATGTTAGTTGCAATAGTTAACATAGTGCTTTTACTTTATGTTAATTTTTTGTTGTTGTGTACTTAGTTGTCCTTTGGGGTTTGCGCGATGGGGTGTTACACCCAGATTCAAGATCCAATGGCCCAAGGTAATGTAAGGAAAAAGGGAAAAACACATGATGTAAAATTCAACATGAAAAACACAAAGAATAACCAAAGAATACAAAAAAAATGCACAAAACATAAAATAATGTACACATAAAAATGAAACCAAGCACAACATAATACAAAGATGATGTAAACATAGATAGGACACATAAAAATCACAAGACATAATAACCACACAAAAAATATAGGGTTGGTACTAAAAGGATTTGAGTCAATAAGGTAAAGATACCTTAATCTTAAATTTGACTAAAATAACAAATTTCATCTCCTTACTATGATGTTAGAAAAGATGATGCTCTCATAAGAATTATCAAGCTACGTTATGCCAAATATATGAACTATTTTTCCAATCATAGCTTCAATGAGTGCAAAGGTTTAATTTCATGGGGGATGAATCAATGCTCAATGTCATAGGGGATGATTTGATAACCATGCCTCAGAGGGTGTTATGAAAAACACCACCACCAAAGGGGTATGTGAATAAGTCAAATCTCACAAGAAATTAATGAAATGTATAGGTGATATTCTCCCCATTAAAATTTTAAGATACTTTTTATGTTGGTATTTTAAGGTTCAAACAATAGATGAAGATAGGATCCTTGAAAATAATACATACCACCCAAAACTATTTATCCTTGCCCCCCAAGTGTAAATACAAGAACAACCACACTAGAGACTATTAAGTTGCTACCACAGAAAATACGGTTGCACTTAATATTAGACCATCATGAATGGAAATGAACAAACACATGAAGTTACAAATTCCACATAGTGAGAATCAACACCATAGAAGAGGGGTTATTATTTAGAGTGATTAGGTACATCAACGCATGGAAGAGCACTACAATAATTAAGTTATTATATTTTATTACTCAAGGAATAATATTCATTGGTGGAATGACCACACACTCAATGATATGCACAAAAAGAGTTATTTCTATAAATATCTTTTGTGTTAGGTGAGGAAGAATAATAAAGCAATATTTGAGAAGCCTGAACAAAATATGCTCTTGCTTTGATAAAGGTGGATGAGAAAAGATGTATCTTGTGAAGAAAATCTTGTTCACTTACCACTTGATGTTTTAAATATAGTAGATGATGGTGAATGACATGTAGATGAAGGAGAATAAGGTTGGAAACCTAAACCCTTTTTTGATAGATACGATATAGACTTCACTTGATCCTTAATTCCTCGTTCCATATTTTTACTATATCCATTTTTAGAAATTATTTTATGTCCAAGCCCATAACACTTTTCCAAATTAGATGTAGAAATATTGTCTAAATTATTATAAGAAGAATTGATTCTTTCACAAGAATACAAATTTTTTTTAAGTTTTTCAAATCTAGGCATCACCAATACATGAGAGATAAAAGATAAAGGCCCCTCATCACCATCATGGGACAATGTTTTTAGATTTCTCGATGTAGAGAAAGATTGAGTGAGTCAAACTTAGGACTCCTTAGGTTTGGATTATGATATTTTGTACTCTCCCACAAAGGAGGGTGTAAAATATAATGAATCCCAATCATAAAAAAAACATGCATTTGAGGAAGAAGCATTATTTTGATCATTAGTTGGACTAGATTCTACAATATTTGACACTTCAGAATTTAATGGTGAGATTTTAGATTCCCCAATGAAATGAGGTGTAAAATCTAATCATCCTAAATCGTCACCCAAGAGTTTATCCATAGTATCACTATCATTAGAAGGTAATGGTTCCACTTTTGAGAATGTAATCAAAGTATTAAGAGAGTTGGAATTCTTATGGTCAACTTCAATTTGTGGATTACAAATTTTTGCATCCTATTTTATTGTATATATCTTATTATTATATTCATACTTCATCTCACAGTAAAGAATAGATGGGACTCCTTTCACGGTATGGGTCCATATTCTACCCAAGAGAAGATTATATGAAATATGTCCCAACATAATATGGATAGGGCTAGAAAAAATCATGGGTCCTACCTTAATGGGTAGTGTGTTTGTCCCTAATGGTTGTTTACTAACATTATCAAATCCATGAGTAGAAATATCATTAGGCTCTATAAGATTCTTATCCACACAAATTTTATCTATAAGTTTAATGCTACAAATATTAAGACTTGATCCACTATCAATAAGAGTATGTATAACCCTATTTTTATTAATAACAATCATTATTATTAGAGCTTCATGCTAGTTTTAGACATCAAGTGGAGGTAATTCATGTTGAGGGAATGTAATATCCATCTTTATCACTTGCATACAATCAAATGAGGTCACTACATCATTCAATTTGATAGAAGGTGAGATATAAAACTTCTACAAATCCTTGTGAAGAATCCCATGGTATGTAGGTGATGTTTGAATCAAATCCCAAAGGATGATCTTAGTTGGAGTATTATGAAGTTGCTCAACAAGATCATACTTTACCAATACATTGAGGAAGACTAGGTGGGGGTGGGAGATATAGTTGAGGGAATGGAATGGAAGCTGACTTTTTTTTGTTGCTTATTATAAATGGTGTTATATGTGTGAGGCACTATTTGATAACTTTTTTTTTGCAACACATCTTGGTGCACATGATTACTTTGATTAAGTTGTTATGTAAATTTTATAATAAAGCCATGAGGTTTTGGAGGTCCTATAATAAGAGGTGATTTAGGTGGTCCAATAATTAAAGGAGGTCCAGTAAAAATTGTGTGTTCATAACTTCAACTAAGCTCACTACTTATTGATGACCTTCTATCTATGGGGCATCTAATGCCAATATATAATATTCATCCATGACATCCATCTTACTATCATTTGAAGAATGAGATGTATCAATGATTACAACCTCTTGCACCATGATATCTTCCCAAGTAGGAGAGGTAATGGGAGAGGAATAAACATGATTATCATTGTTTTCAAATGATTAGATCCTCTTGCACCAAGATACCCTAATAAGTAGGATAGGTATAATAAGAAGAACAAACATGATTGTCATGATTATCAATGATTGAATCCTATTGCACCACAATATCTCCCCAAGTAGGAGAGGTATTAGGAGAGAAAAAAACATGATTCTTAATGATTGGATCTTCTTGCACCGAGATAACCTCACAAGTAGGAGAGATATTGGGAGAAGAACAAACATGATTGTTATGCATATCAAATATGGAATCCTCTTGCACTGAAAAATCCTTCACAATTAAAAGAGATATTGGAAGGGAGATCAAAGAAAAAAAAAAGAGAAGAGATGAACTTATTTTCACATGATTGAAACAAAAACTATTTTCAGAATTGCTTACCAACATTTGATAATAGAACATTAATTATGAAAACAAAATATTTTTGCAATGAAAACATTATGCTATATCCTATGGATTAAAATAGTGATGCACAATAAGATTAAACAATTTTCAATAAAAAATTATAGAATAGGAACTAGATCTCAATAGAGACCACAAATAGATATTTTCATAGAAAATTTCAGCCCAAACTAACTAGATAAGGGCACTATGCACCCTAGACCAGAGAGGTAACTTTAGGAAGCTTAGGATTTGCAAACCACTTGTAGTGTTTGAGGGTCTCAAGTTGTAGAGGTTCAGGTTTGGGAGTAAACAAAATTTTGGAAATGCATGAAAACCTAGTTTTTCTATATGAAGAACAAACATGCATGAAACCTTTATACTTTAGAAAGAATGCCATAAATTTAAATGACGATATTCAATATTGTAATTTTGACAAAAAAATTATAGAAAATGTAGAAAATAAATATGGTTTGAAATTTTGAAATAGAGATACTATGCATATTTTTAGTTTTTCAATAAAACATGCATGCAATTTTATCAAAATTTCACAACCTAAGATTATATTCACATTTTCCAATGAAATAACTTAGATCTAATCCATCAAACAAGGAAAAATTAGATCTAAAATTATGTAATTTATTTCAAACTATTTTCAATTTTTATTTTTGATGTACAATGGACAAAAAATGCAAATGCATAGTTTTGAAACTAATATAAATGCAAAAGAATATCAAAATATTCAAAGAATCTATATTTTTACATTAATTTTTAGAAATTATGCTAATGAAAATTAGAAAATTGCAAGTGTATGATACATCAAGTTCACCAAATTGTTGAGTAGGAAAAGTGATCCCAAATCCAATTATATTAACCAAGATTATCTCCTTTTCACTTTGAATCCACATTCAAACATAAATCCACTGGGGTTTTATGATTGGATTTCTACCAAAAGGGAGAGCCAATATCCTAGGGTTTATTTTTTTCTTGAGTTGTAAAAGAGATAGATTTTACATGTATTTTGATAAGTTTATTTGACATGTAGCCCTAGTCTAAAAACTATAATTTATCACACTGAAAAATCTAAAAAATTTAATACAAAAAACATATCTGAGGAGGGAAAAGTATTGTGCACATATAACATAAATATAATGCATAAATGGTAGGTCTAGGGAATGGAGATCCCTAGACTAGCCTACTCTTTTTTTGGATCTGCAAAGTCTGAATTGTAGGTTATGGTCTGCATTGTTTTCTAGAATAGTCTTCTACTGAAACCTATGGACCTGACCTGTACACATGGAAAGAGGGGAAAAGGTTGTGTTGTATAGGTCTTACCTAATTCAAACCCCATTTTGGTATTTCTACCTCCAAACACATCAAATGATGATGATCAAGAGGGCATACCCTAGGTCAAGTAGAGACCAAAATAATGATAATTGGTTGAAATAGTAAATGATATGTCAATGTTACCTTAATATGAAACCCTTGATGAAGTGATGCCACACAAGTTTCCACAAGATTTGATTGATGGATTCCTTGAATGCTTGATAGAACTACAAAAAATATCTCCCAAAAGATAAGAAACTACAGTACATAGCATGCAGAGGATAACTCAATACTTCTTAATTTGGCATTATTGATCATGATAGTTGCTTGTACATAATTTGCTTAATTCTTCTTGATGTCTTGAAATATTGATATTGATTGATAAAAGAGTTGATTCAAGATGTACAACTCATTAATGGGAGGTATACTTGGATAAACAAAAGGAATTATTTTTTGTAGATTGCATAATTCTTATATTTTTAGCCTCTTTGAATTGGGTTTTAGATATCATTCTCTATCATTAGAAAATTTTCCTCTCTCTAGATTATATTATTTTGCAATTTATTTGAGTATAACAAGAAAAACTTCTAGATTAACACATAAGCCCTCATTCAAACTTGAAGTAATGTAGTTTTATCACCCAAATTTTCTTCTGTCACTTAAGCAATGGTGGACAAATGCTCCATATTTTAGTGGTTCTAGAATGTTCTATTTGTACAAAAAAATCTTGTGTCTAAAACAACGAATAAGGATTTGGAATGCACATGTCTTTAAAAATATTTTTGTTCAAAAGGAAATGGTCTTTAGGTAGCTATCAAATATTAATGATCATATAATTTCCCATGGGTTGGATGCATCTACTTTTGAATAGCAACAAAAGTTACAGGCATGATGTGTAGAGTTATTGTCAAGGGAAGAAGTATAATAGAGGAAAAAATCTCAAGAAATTTGGCTAAAGGAATGGGATAAAAATACAAAAAAATTCCACATCTCTACTTAGGTCAAAAGAGAAAAAAAATTATTTTCTCAATTTAGGACAATTTATTAGGGGTTTGTCTTACAAAGGGAGAAGACATTCAAAATGAAGGTATAAAGTTTTTTTCAATTTTGTTAACTGCTCCTATGTCTCAAGCATCACAATTTTCAAGGGAAAGAGAGGAGATATTGGAAGCCATTCAAAAGTTGATTATTTAGGAAGATAATGACAAGTTAATGAAATATTCACTTTAGCAGAGGTCAAATCAATTGTTTTTTCATTACCATTTGATAAGGCATCAGGCCCAGATGGATTCACAACCATGTTTTTTCCAAAAAAATTGGGATTTTATAGGTATTGATCTTCTCAGTGCTATGGAAGAATCACAAAAATCAGGGACAGTGCTAAAAAAAATCAATTTAACTCATATTTCTATGATCCCAAAGGTTAAGGCCCCCATTTACTTTTCATATTTTAGGCCAATATCCCTTGTTAACACTGTGTATAAGATATTTACAAAATCCATCTACCTTAGGATTCATCCTTTTATTTCTAAAATAGTATTAGAGGAACAAGGTTATTTTTTTCAAGGGATGGAAACATTAGATGGTGCCTTGGTTGCACATGAGGTATTGAGTTCTATTAATTCCAATAATCTATCCTCTTTTATTATAAAGCTAGATACAATGAAGGCCTATGATAGGGTCAATTGGTCCTTCTCGATTCAAATCTTAAAGAAATTTTATTTTGGTAAAAAATGGTACAAATAGATTCTATCATATTTTTTAGGGGTAATTTTTTTTGTAATCATCAATGGATCTCTAGTGGTTTTTCTCAATTCAACTCAAGGGGTTTGGTAAGGGGATCCTATGTCTCTTTTTAAATTTATAATTCTTGTAGAGGCTTTGAGAAGATCCATTCAAAGGGTTCACTTACAGGGTTTATGGCAAGGTATCTCTCTTCCTTTCATAAATATTATAGTTGCATATTCACTATTTGTTAATGATACTATTTTTTTGGGAAAGGCATCTATATTAGAGGCTAAATAACTCAAATTAATTTTAGATAAATAATTAGTTTCCTTAGGTCAAAAAGTGAATACAAGCAAACCAATTTTTTTTTTTTTTAAATACAAAAGCAATTTTAAAGAGGAAAATAGTGAAGCTCCTAGTACATTTTATTTGGTAGTGTTACCTTGCACATATCTAAGTATACTATTCTTTATAGGGACTAAAAAAGTTTCATATTGGGACAAAGTCATTCAAATAATTCAGTCAAAAATTTCATCTTGGAAGGGGCGATGGTTGTCACTTTTAGGTAGGATTTTAATGATAAAATTAGTATTACCATCCATCCCTAACTATTACATGGTAGTCCTAAAATATCCAAAATTTATAATTATAGAAATTGAAAAGTTAATAGTAAATTTCTTATGGAAAGGCAATATTGAAAACAAAAATAAATTCTCACTAATATCGTTAGAAAATATTTGTGTTGAAAAGCTTAAAAGGGGGCAGGGATTCACAATCTGTTAGTAAGAAATTTGTCTCTATGTGCCATGTTAGTCTAGCACATGTATACAAAGCCACACTCAAAATGGTGTAAAATTGTGTAGGAAAAATATTTGGAAAATGTATCTTCAATTAGGATATTTACTATATAAAATTCTCCATTAGGGTCAATAATGTGGAATTTTCTAATAGCTTGTATAAAGGTGACCATTCCATACATAACCTAGGAATTTCATAATGGGGAAGAAGCCTTATTTTAAAAGGATTCTTGGAATGGGCATCCACCATTAAATGCCAATCCATATTTTCAAATACCAGAGGACACTTTAGATTTGAGTTGGGGCACTAAAGTGAAGGACTATTTTTTAGAGTGTAGATGAATTAATAGGAAAAGTTATTTGGAAATTATTTTTTCAAAATTTCCAATTCTTGATGATCAAAAAAGAGGTTTGGAAAACAATTTAAAACATAGGATTGTGTTTAAGTCAGATGATCCAGATAGAATAATATGAGCTCCATCAAAAATAGGTGGCTATTTAGTTAGTCCTATAAGGAAATTATCAATAATGGTGAACATATAGAATCCCAAAGAGCTTTTTCATTTTGTTGGAATGCAATGGTGCTCCCCAAAGTAGATTGTTTTGCATGGTTAGCACTAAAAAATAAGATTCTAACAAGTGATAAAATTTCCTTGCTTGGGATCTCAGAACCTTTCAAATGTGTATTATGTGAGGAAGCATTTGAAGATGTAAATCAACCTTTTAATTCATTTCCCCTGGCACAAACTTGTTGGTCTTACATTCAAGGTAAATTGAGTTGGTTCTCTCCCCTGCCAAATAGTCTTTGGGAGATGTTTTCAAGTTGGTGTGTATTATATAAAACATCTCTTTTTGCATACATTTGGTGAGTTGTGCCAACAATAGTAATCCGGAACATATGGTGGGAGAGAAATAAACATATTTTTAGAAAAGAAGCAACAAACATAGAATAAATTTTGTTAAAGATTGAGAATTTTATATCTAAAGTAATGAATGCTTATGTACAAAAAACTAAATTTGTAGGCTATATCTTTTCTGATTGGGATGCAAGTTTAATTAATCATTGGAGCCATCCTTTCCTTCATTTTAAAGGAAATTTTACACTATTATATAAAAAAAAGATTAGATAGGAGTAACATATGATGGATACCACCTCCAACAAGATATGACAAATTGAATTTTGATGGGGCATCTAGGGGTGAACCTGGTATATCAGGTATAAGGACAACTATTTAGGATTATAAGGGAGCACTTATTGGTGCCAAATCAGTTCATCTTCCTTATGGCACAAATAATACAAAAGAGACCCAAGATCTTCTTCATGGCCTGGAAATGGTAGTAAAGCTCAAAATCCCAAAACTTCAGATAGAAGGAGACTCAATTGTGATAGTAAATACAAATAAAGAAATAAGGGTGTAAAACTAAAAACTATAATATATTCTCCAATAGTTCTAGGTTCTAATGAATAAGTTGAAGCTTTTTACATCATGTACACTTACATGGAGGGTAACAACCTAGTTGATTGCTTTGCAAACATTGGATGTGATCAGTAGGAAGTAGAAATAGTCTATGATAATAATTGTGTCAATCTTCATGAGAAGGTGATAGGAATACTTGCTTGTGAGGGTTATAGGATTATTTGTTAAGTTGGTGTGTTACAAGAGGTATGAGGCCCTTAGAAGATGAATTTACATGGTAATAATTAACACTATTATAAGGTATAAGGTTTAATAAGGGGTGTGTAAGTCAAAAATTCCATCTCTTAGGTATTAGATTCTCCTCTCCAAGATGAAAGTGCAACAAATACAATCTTGAATGGATTCTTAGATTACAACTAAGAGTATGTGCAGGGTCATCATGAAAAAAACAAGCCCTTAAGTGACAAGAAATTTTGAAAAATCAGAGTTAGGCAACTTGACATAAAAATTTGAATAAGTTATCTATATTATTTCAAAAATATGTAAGAATAGAATCTGTAGAAAATTGAATGTAGTTTCTAAACTACTAGGTTTATTTAAAAATAAAATCTACTTGGTGAAAATTTGAAATTTCAATGTAGTAGTACTTAAATTTTAGGGAAAAAATAAGAAGTAGGTGTCTATCTGACCACCCTAACCACAATAAAATGATAATAATTTTTTATAAGATTTTAGACATAAGTAGAGGACTCATGTCTAGATGTGATGCATATCTCTTTTATAATTTTTTTCCAAGTAAATAATTAATTATGAATTTTTTATTACAAATTTTTAAAAATATAAAAAATTGTATGTCTGACCACCTTAACTTGGTCAAAACTTCATGAAATTCAATTTTTTTTAATCCTATAGTATGTGAAGCATAGAATGTGACACATGTTTCAGATTCAAAAAATGTGATACCATTTGAAACCTATAGATGTTTTTCAATCAACCTATCAATCAGGACTTTAGTCATAATTCAAATAGAAAATGAATAATAATTATTTATTGAATTCAAAGTAAAGCATAATTTATATTGGTGGAAATATGAGAATCTCCTTTAAAAACCCTTTTCATTTCATCAATTTTGGGTAAAAAAAAAAGTCGTCAGCCACATACCCTATCCCATATCGCCACTTTTTGGCCCATCATGATCCTACACATACCCCTAAATTAAAAGTCACATGTTTTTTATACATCATTTTCATCAAGAAAGAAATTCTAAAAGAACGGGTGATAGGAAACATTGGAGGTTTGTTGTGGCTTACGCTATGTAACACATATATTACAATCTTTTGCAAAGATAAATTTGTCTTTTGCAAGTGTGAATCATTGTTTAAAGTGGAGGATTTTACCTTAATTATTATCTGCATTTCCCAAAGCATGTTAAATCCATTTTGAGTATGCCAAATCCTAGCAACATGCATTAAAAGGACTTCCATCCTCATTGCATTTACACCCATTGATACCTCATTCGCTAGCAAGAAAGGTAGGGGTAATTAAAAGGAGATCTTTATTCATTTCATTTCACATTCTTTGTGTTACCCAGAATAGGGTGGTGGGTGTTGCAGCTTGGAAAAGTGGTGTGGTCTCTTTTGCATCATCTCATGGCATATCAACCAAATAATTTTATGGCTTCTTTCTAGTTCCAAATCTGGGGGCATCCATTCATGGGATATCTATCAAATGTAGAGTTGGCGTAGGTCTTCAAGGTCTACTATCCAAGTGTGGTGTAATGTGTATAGACCATAATTGCCGAAGAAGATATTTTTCATCTGCAAGCTTGTCGACTGATATTACCTTCCCAAGTACTATTTTTGTTTGTTTCAAACACCCTGGACTTGGTTAAGTCATTTGATTCACTTGAGATTATTGTTATTATTTTAAGGGGTAAACACTTTTGACTTGAAGCTATGAACTAGTGAGACCACAAAGGAGGGATCTCATCCCTAATTTAAACATTCAACAATTACATCCAAATGGGGTTTGAATCTTGATGACAACAACACCATAACAACTAAACCATCATACCATTCCACTATTTCAACTTGAGATCATTGTGAGTGAAGTAGTCCACCAACAATTTCTAGGGGATAATGTTTTATTATATAATGTTCAATTGTATGATTTCGACAAGGAAAAGGGATATGTTGGTGGTCTTTTTCAAGGTGCTACCTGAAACACAAGAGGGAGTTTTCAGTGGTATATGATGCCAAAAATAGGCTCTAGAAATGAACTACACAAGAAATATTCATAGGGTTTTGCATCAGAATGCCAATGAAATTGGCATGAGTTGGATCAAAAAAATTAGACAAGTATTTTCTATTTCCTTTCTGCTTTCTCATCGTACACATCACAATGAAAATGTTTCTCCATTACCCCTATTTCCTGAGCATATAAATAGTGATGCCAATTCTTAGGAATGGCAAGATGAAAACTTAGTTGTAGATTGTAAAATGGAGGATTAGGTCAGGTTTATCTTCGTAGCAAATTGAGCTAAGTATTTTGCTTATAGATTTTAGTATATATATGTAAGTAAATAGGCTCTTTTCTTTAGTGTAATACTCATAGGCCAGAACAATCAAACTAGAAATTTAGTAATTTTCCATTTTATATAATATAATCTATAGTCTTTTTCCTTTTACCAAAAAAAACAATTCTACTAATTATGCTCTTGAACTATCTTGACTAAATTTAAGATTTTCAATTTTCTTAATAGATTTTCTAGGTGTGTTCTTTAGGATTTCAAATGATAAAAATGACTAGTATTTATATGTAATTCTTCTAATTCCCTAAAAATAAAATACTAATGGCCAACAAATAAAATTGGAAATTCAAATAAAAAAATGCCAACATGGATATAGTCAAATTAGTGCCAAAATGGGCTAGTCAAGGGCATGGGACACACAAGACAAGACCCATCCTTTTCAAGAGCTAAAGTATTGGGGGAAAGTATTAAATGCCTATTTTCATTCCCATTGGTTGATTTTTCAAATATATTTATAAAATAAGTAATTAAATGTATGCACATAGCGGGAGCTTGAAATTATCAAGGGTGAAAATTTTTTATACTACACATGCTTTCTCCTAATGAGAATATAGAGTGTGCAAAGCACTTCTTAGAAAACATCAACAAATAAAATAATATGCATACAATTCCTTACAAACTACTTTGAGAAGAAAGGCTTGAGATATATCCCATTAACTAGGATAGGAAGCTCCTCACCATCCTACCTAGAAATATTGAATGTATTGCCCTCTTTGTAGTTGGTGATGATATAAGAACCATTGCAAATGACATCAGAATTTTTATTTCTTCCAACCTTGATCTATTTGCATCCAATTTTACCACTAAATATCCCTCTTTGAACACTTTGTTAACAACCTTCTTTTAAAAAATATTCTTGAATTATGATTGGTTATTCTTAAGGGTATGCATGAATTTGTTCCTAGTTTCCTCTAACATCATTAGCTCAACTAGCTTGAATTTCATTGCTTCATTTTTTATCATTTCCAATTGATGATCTGATTTAAAAGAAGGAAAATATAGAGATAATGGAAGCTTTGCTTCCTTCCCATTAACCATTAATAAAGGGTAGTTATTGATAGCTCACTTTAGAGTGATCACATTATCCTAAAGGGCTATGCTAATCTCGAAATGCTAAGATTTTTTATTTTCTTCAATGGTCCTCTTGACTATTTGATCAAGTTCTTATTGGTGGAATCCACTAAAACATTACCCTGAGGGTAATAATTTGATGAGGTATTCAATTATATACCATGTTTGATGGCCTACTCACTAATTTGGGTGCCAACAAATCCTTTGTCATTATTAGAGATCATGATGGCATGGGCACCAAAATTGGTCATAATTTCATATAAGAATTCCATAATTAAATTCTTTGTACCATACTTCAGTGCTACACCCTCTATTGATATGGTGAAATAGTTTGTAGATGTTAAAACCCAACCATGACTAGCACTAGATAATGGGTTTATCATACTAGTCAAATCTAAACCCCGTTGTGAAATATGCTTGTCTACTTGGATGAGATGAAGAGGGAGAGAAACTGATCTTTTTTTTCCAAAGAACATTTTTTAAAATTCCTCACCCATCTATGAGTTTGAATAAACAAGGGTGGTCAACACTGTCTAGTCTTCAATACCTTACTAGTTTTTTCCTTGAAGAGAAATGATTACTTGATGATCCATTATAAAACTATTCTAGTAATATGCTATAATGTATGAAATAGGGATTTCATAATATTTAATGTGTAAAGCGAGGGTTAATACCTTTATTTTCTAAAATTACATTAGAAGGGGAGATTAACAAGATCAATATATTGACTATCAACCACAAAGGTGAGCAAATCAAACCTGTATCTCCCTTTTATAGACATTTTTAAATGGATTGGAGATGATTTGAAATGACTAACCTAATTGAACTATATGACCTAATAGTGTAAATGCAATATTTTGAAAGCCCATAGACTGGAACAAAAAAATGTTGGATGATTTGAGAAGTATTGGAAATTGTGCATGTATCATAAAAATTTTGATCCTGCATGCAGAGGAGGACATAGACACCTAGGGAATATGTGTCCTTGATGGGGGGTCCTAAAAGTCATTTAGGGGTCGTCTGATGCTAGATCTGATATTTTGATTCCTAGTTGTAGAGTTGTCAAAATGTCATCAGGTAATTTTGTAAATGATCTTTTATGTCTTGAAAACTTTTAGGGATTTGAATGCAACAATTGAAAATTTTCCTTCAATCCTTCTTAAATCCTCATCAAATATGAGATCTGCACTTTCACAAAGAGAAAATATTTTGGGCCATTTATGGCCTTGTGAGGTCAAACCCCGTGTAAGTGTTTCCACTTCCACAATAGCAATGACAATGATATAAATGATAATTTAAAGGAAGGAATGATGAAACCATAAAATGCTACAACTCACCACCCTTCAAGGGATTCCTTGAAGGACTGAAGTCATGCAAATCACTTCACTTATTTGAATCTTTATTGTTTACATTCTTGAATTATTTCAAGGAGACCTACACAAAGGGTTAGCCTTCACAAAACATGAACATGAACACATAAAATTCGACATGATTTTGGATCTTGAATTGCTACAATAATCTCTAAAAATGATATTCTCGACTTGTTTAATAGTGCTCTTAATCATATGTTTGCTAATAGTTTTCTAGATTCTCATTGTTATATTTCAAATGATGCAATAACTAGGTATTTATATGCAATTGTACTAATATCCCAAAAATTAGACTCCAAAAGCTGACACTTGAAATTTGAAATTTGAATGTAAAAATTCCAACAACAACATAAAAAAATTTGGTACCTGGAAAGATAGGGGGACCCATATGCACATGTGTGTGTGGGTCATGACCCTATATACTATGGAATATAGTTTCAAGATAAAAATATTAATTATTTTCATTTATTCAATGCTTGCAATCCTTTGAAAAGTGGTAAAAATAGGATTTAGAATGCATAATTTTAGGTAATTAGGGACTTAATTAGGTCCAATAATTTAAAGGGAGAAAACATAGTGTGAAATTTTTAAGGGTGAAAATTTCTGACACTACATTAAGCCCCCACTTTAGTGAAAGTACAAACTTATGCTTAGAATCACACTAAATTAGAGAAATATATGTCAAGAGGGGTTCAAATGTATAAATGTTGAAGATGGGATGAAAAAGGATCTAAGGGGAGAACTCAAGTGCCCAAGATCTAAGATCTCATGACAAACCAACATAGGAACAAAGGGACACACATGTATGATATGTAGTAAGCCAACATACAACGTCAAGATGAAATGAAAAACAGATGGTATGGACTAACAAGTTTATTATGCTAGGATCGGTACAAAAGGAATTCATGGCACAGAATAAAAAAGTATGATATTTTCTAGGTGAATCACAAACAGGAAGAAACACAGGCTACTGAGGACTATTTTTCACTAGGTGAGGCCCCAATATCGGGTAGTAAAATGAGAAACACACTATGTCTAGTGAGGACCATTTTTCACTAGGTGTGTACCCATAACTATACCAAGAGTTATACTCCTTGATAACTTTGATAAGTTGCCACAAAATGATCAAAATGCTATTTTAATGCTACACTAAGTTAAAATCATGTGAACAAAGTGAAGCACAAAAAATGTCAAATGTTAATGTCAATGCACCACTAAGTCTAGCCTCTATGAACAAAGTGAAGCAAAGTAATGCCAATGTATGCCCCCACTTTAAAGAAATTGCTAAAAACCATGTAGTGAAAAAATTACTTTGAAGTTGAAAGTGATAAATGCAATATAATAAAAGATCACAAGAGATTACTTGGAAATCCCTATGCTAATGATATGTTTCCTATTGAATTTTTTTAAGAACCAAGCCGATCTTCAAGGAAGCCTATGGAGTTTTCCATTTCCAATTCTTAGCAACTTGAAGGGATTGGCCAACGAATGAGTGAAAGCAACAATGCTTTCCTCCTACACTTCAGGATCTACAAGACCAAAGAGGGTAATCCCACAATGTACTTAAAGACCTCTACACCAAATGACCAAGTACATTGCAAATAATAGATAAATTCTCATATGATAGCTCAATAAATGGAATATATTAAAGAGTTGGCTGCTCCTTGATAACACAACATTTAGAGCATGATAATGGAAAAAATTAACATAAAATAGTAACAATTGTAATCCATTTGAATGTTTGTTTATAAAATTGATTTTCTATTGAATGGTCAACTAGATGTATCATGAACACTCACTTAGATCAGTGCCTTAACCTTGGAATAAAGTCAATCTCAAAACCTATCCAATTTGACAACAAATTAACACATAACATCATTAAGCTTTGATAATACTGCATTACAACATCACATTCACTATATCCTCAACAATAATTTCTTATAAATATCCTAGTACTCAATTTACATGAACCTATAGATTCATCCAAGCATTTTCATTAATTCTTTGAATTAAAAGAATAAATTAAAATACACATCCACTAGAAATAAATGAAAACAAATAAGATTAGCATTGATTATATTCTTCATAATCCATGAAACATGTACAAGAGGAGAGAAATGGTCTTGAATTTGCACCATTCTATATTCTATATTCTCTTTACAAAATTCTTTGTGATCAATTAACAAGCAATGAACATGTACTTTTGACCTTGAATTCCTTCTTATAGAAATGAAGGAGCAAACAAACTTTGAGCGAGAAAGTACACATGCCCTATTTCTATTGGACTATTACAAGAATATTCCCAATTGCAATTATATTTGCAAGTTCAAATGGAGGGAAATATTACATGAGACAAAGACCTTTTTTATTGGCTGATGAAGATCACATCCTGCCTTCCTAAAGGAATCTTTATGCTGATGTAGCAATATCCACGTGCTCCAAAATTATGTTCATATACACCAAGCATTAAATAAGAAAAGCATAAAATGAAGAAAGGCATAAGTGACAAAACACTTCCACATCTGTATCCTTGTCATCAATCTTCAAATTGGAGAGAAAATAATATTTTGACATTACTTTATCAAAAGCCTAATCTATATTGGTTTTAGGCTATTTTTTTTTTCTCCCATCTGTTACTCACCATAGTTGCAGATCAGAAGACCAAAATTGTAGTACCATCTAATAGTAGTAGCCTAGTCTTCCAAGACATTCAAATATTTGTCCTTCCAAGCTTGGAACTCTTCCTTTATGAGCTAGTTGAAAGTAATAACACTGTCAACCTTATTTTTATAAGGTGTATACTTAGTGACAACCTAATTTGCTTCTTTGTCAAATTCCTCTAGGGGAAACTCCTACATGAGCAAGCATATCCATTTTCTTTTTCAGTATGCTCATATCATTCCCTTTAAAAATCAAAGTTGATTGCTATGAAATCGCCTCACTTGTTTCCTTCCTCCAATATTGTAGGGATTTAATGTTACCATCATCCTTCAATATGTAAGGAAAGATACCATGATTCATTTAATGAAAACCCTTAATCAACTCCCTTATCTTTGCTTCTAAAGGCTCTATTTTTCCTCTGAACTCTTGAATTCCATTTACAATTTTAATAGTAGGTTAGAGTTTTTCAGGCTTATTTGCATCATGTTTGGCTCCCATAGCCATCATCCTCAAATCCTGGAGTCTTGGGATCCACTTCTCCATAAGAGGGATTGCCAACTCCTTATCAATGTCAAAATTATTTATTGCATCCTTCAGGGAAGAACAATTAGCATGGATGCTAATTGATCTAGTATTTACTCCTCTATTTAGATTCTCTAAGACTTCAACCACAATTTTCATATTACTAACAAAGATTTCTTTATCATGTTTGTGACACTTTTCCTTATACTCATTCAGATTTTCAAGTAACTCATCTTTGTTAACATCTTCTCCCTGTTGTACACTTGATGTACCTAGCTCCTCCACTAAAATGAGCACATTTCCCATATTATAGGGCACAATTTCCCATGAAGAACTTGTAGGAGGTGTAGAAACAACTGATTTTGGCTCTTGTGCAGTATAAGGAGCAGGGGAATTTGTCTGTGCAGTCCCACTAGGTTGCAATTTTTGAATTTTTTCTTTCAACAATACCAATTCAGTTTGCAACTGCATTGTTTGTGTAATGCCCATCGTGCAAACCCCAGAGAACACACACAGCAAATATTTTTTTATTTTTTATTTTTTAAACAATACAATTAAACGTGCAAGAAACATTAACCATAATCACATATCACATTACATTACACTATTACGCTTAGCTCTCTGGGGCATGCGAGGTTACTTCACAAACAACTAACAATGAAAGTAAAAGATAACAACATAACTATTAATATTATAAACCATGAATAAGAATACATCCAATAAACAAGAGCGAGAATATTAATACATCACATAATACAATCGTAATGAATCTCTTTTAACTAGTTACAATTGATCCTAACTATTACATTACAATCTCTTGATTAATAATTACATCAAATTTCCCAAATGTGTGGGATAATATAAATACAATGAAATCTGAATTACAAAGGAACACAGGTAGAACTCCAATTGTAGAAATACTGAGAAGACAGGATGCTGATGGGGAACCCAACAGGTGCGGAGCACGTTCCACCAAACCATGTGAATTATGAATAACTCACCCCCTGTGCTCAGAGGTGACAAGGAATTTAACTCGATCATGATTGTCAAACCGACTCTATGAAAAACATAGTACAAATACAAACTCAAGGTATACAATAAAATAACCATCGACGTTCACGAATCAAACATAACAAGATAAAACTATGAAACCTACCACAATTAAGTAAAGCATTATCAATTAAACAAGTAACTAATTAACAACCATAAATCAAATTCACAAGACTCAGATACAACATAAAGTTTACTATTCTAGAGGCAATGAAAAACCAAGTACAAGGGTGTCTAGTGGAGAGTGTCATCACATAGCTCTCATGGGATCTACTGGCTCTTCCTCCAACTGAGGCGCCGGCCCCACAAAAAGCCACTCTCCCTAAGACCCCTAACATAAACTAAAACCAAGCAAGGGTTGAACTAAAACAATAAAGCATAATACTCAAAATGAGAACATGCGAGGTATTAACCCTCTCGCAACAACACATAACCAACAGTCTTAATAAAACCGTTCAACCCTTCCAAGCATTAAACCAATAAGTTTTCAATTCTAAAAGTATGACCAAGGCAAGGATAACATTGAAAGAAATAAATCATGCCTCTGGAATAAAATTTCACAAATTAGCAACAAGGTTCGCTCCTCGACAACACTAAACAAAAAGAACCATAACATAAAAGAAAACTCGAATTACATTTGCAAGGTTGCACCATTAACTTTCATTCCCAAACAAATAACTAAATTAGTACACCAAATAACTGATCATTAAAAGATTCCAAGTCTTAATTATAACCAAATACATTTGTGTCAATATAGTCCACAATCACGACTAAAGACTTTTTTTTTGTCAAAATATTTGTTCAACTGAAATAAATAATAAAATAATACCTTTTTTTTTTAATATTTAAAAATACCTAAATATAAGCATTATTTAACATTTTGAATAAAATACAAAAATTACATTTTTTAAAAAGTAATAACTTAATATTAAAATTAATAATTACAATTACCCTTTGTAAAAATAAAATAATATTAAATAAAATAAATATATATATATATACATATAAATATATATATAAGTAAATATATATATATATATATATTTATTTATATAAAATATATAATAAAAAAAATAAAAATAAATAAAAATAAATAAAACATAAGGTCGTCGACCTTAAAGACTGCCCGCATTAGTCTTATTGACTGCTCCGCACGGCAGTCATTAAGACTACTGCGCTCAATAGTCTGTAAGACTGCTGCGCGCAGTCTGAGCGCGGCAGGGGAGTACGGGGACAGATACGGCTTCGGCCATCCCTCCCCACTCCCAATAAATATAAACATATATATATATATATATATTTATTTATATATTACCTAATGTGAAATTCAATTTCGCATTTTTATTTTATTTTATTTTATTTTTTTATTGTTAAATGTACAATATTTATTACAACAAATTTTAATTTTCAATCTCAAAATATGTGCCATGCACAGGTATAGTACAGTTCGTAGTAGCAATAAAAATAAAATAAAATTAAACGGATTATATATATATATATACATATATATATATTGTTTTCCATGAACACTACTGTGAAAGTATTCTAGAATAGTAATTAAAATTGAGCAACAATATATTTTAAAAATAAAAAACATGACAGTTGAAATATATTCACAAAATAAAGAAATATATATATAGATATTTGCCATATAGATTTTAATCCAGAAGGAAATTTATTTTCCCCAAATGCAATTTAAAGGAAGAACTAGAACATGTTTCTAGAATTTAAATAATAGTTTCTTATTTTCAAATCCAAATAAATAAATTGATCATTCGAGAAGATATAGGTTTTCGTTTTGACAATTTGAAATCAATCCATTACTTTTTAAGAAAACTAGCCTAATCTGTTTCAGAAATTTTTCATTCAAACAAAAAATTTCTTATCTCACACAAACCATTTTTAAAAAAAAAATTAAATCTATTTTTCTCTGACACAAAAAGATGAAGGAGAAAATAAGAGAAAGACATATGGAACCTGGTGTCCTGCGCTTATTCAAAAATCTGATGATGCCTATTTGATTATGATGACCTCTACAATGAGCTTCCAGTTCTTGCTTGAATCTGTCTCTCCAGAATTCCGTGCCCGAATTCGAATCCAAATGCTTTATTCTGAAACCCTTCCCAATTTAATGCAAGAGAATGAAAGAACTATTTTTCCCCAAATTTCCAAAACCATTTACTTGTGCAACTCTGTCTCCATAAGACCTCTGTGTGTGTAAAACTTATAAAAATTTCAATTAAAAATAAACGATATTACCCATTTTTTTCAAAAGCTCTCAAAAATCATAAATAAAAGAAATTATATTTTTAAAAGCAAGCTTTTCAGTCAGATCTGAGTTCTCATTCATTCTCACAACTTTTTCATTCTTTTATTTATTTATTTTTCTATTTTCAATACTTTTTGTTTTAATTTCCTTTTTTTTTTACAACTTTACTTGCAAAGCACATTATCTAATTAATTTAAATAATTTATTCTAACAATTATCCTCAACAAGATAATTAATTAAAATAATAAACACAATTTAATATTTAATTAATATTTAATAAAATACATGACTTTTTTTAAAATAACTAAAACATTTAAATATTTAAATACAATTTAATCTAACATTTTAATAACCAATATTACCCTTATTTAATTAATTCAATCACAACTTATAAAATACCAACATTAATAAAATACGACATAACACAACCACAAACCACAATAACGACAACTTACAAAAACGTACAATACCAATCAAACAAGACTGTCTGACATCATGGGATGGGATGACTTCCAAGTCATCTCTGTTTCAACATTATGCTGTTGGGTTATTGGTGCTTGCCCTGTCCTGCCGAAGTAGGTGGAATCGAGACTATATACCTGCAATCCCTGCATACAAACGAAGTCATGTACATGTGCATACGTATATAAAATCAAAGCATTGTATTGTGAGAAGGACTCACAGCGTAGCAGGGCACCCGCGAATGAGTGGTGCTACACTGTCCTTCATCACATCTATCCAAACAATATAATATAACTGATAAAT
Organism: Sequoia sempervirens; assembly: GCA_007258455.2. NCBI lineage: Eukaryota > Viridiplantae > Streptophyta > Pinopsida > Cupressales > Cupressaceae > Sequoia > Sequoia sempervirens. Next base: position 250,711,759 of record VDFB02075321.1, on the reverse strand, counting down.
TAATCATTTCTAAACTAACAAATCATATCATATTATCATGAACAATTACTAATTCACTGCATCACCACCTAATACTACATCTATATAAAAGCATCACCAATTAAATGCAATCATAATGTAATATCATACTCACAAAAATACCATTAGAAGCTCTTGTCCCATCTTCCTCTTCTGATTCCTTAGCCAGACTACCTGCACATCCCAGGTGAGAATGGAGGAGTACTACAATTTGTTGTTGGTTCCTTCCATAATCAATCAACAAATCATTCTATTTTTTTCTAAATTTCTCTTTCTCAACCGTTACTGACTCAACAGTTTCTTTTGTAAACTAAGCAACATTGACTAACATTGTTGCAGCGTCAATGGCTGAAGTATTACACTCTTTTTATCATTAAATCTCTTCTGTAATCTGCAGTAGGTTCTACAATTTCTAGCTTCTTGTCATTGGGGGCTAGGGCCCAAATGGCCAATTTATCCCACTTCTCACTAAATGTAGATCCTTGTAGTGCTATGGTAGCTTCCTCTTCATAATTATAAAGAGGTCTATCATATCTTTTCACTATATCAAATGCAATTGTGGAGGCTAGGTCCCATTTGGGTAATAACAAAATACCACTATTCCTAGCTAGCTCTTTACCTTTAGATGTAGTCATTCCTTGAAATTTGACTTTCATTTCTTTTATTACCTGTGCCTGGATTGTTGGATCAAGAAACTCTAGATGCAGGCTTCTCTTCAATGCAATGTTATTGAAAAATTCATCTTTTTTAGCTCTCCAAGAAAACTCCATGAAAGCCTTGGACTTCACTAAAGAATCACCATCAATGAATTTTGTACTTTCCTCTATCCTAACATCATCAATGTTGTTTATTCCACTAAGGCCAGCCTTGCTCAACCTTAAACCAAGCTATTGTGGCACTATCTCCCTAGGTGGAGAAGGCAATCCTTTTCACTTTTCTTCTTCTGTTACCAAGATTTAATCATCAAAATCATCATCATAGTCCACTAGGCCACTTGATTCAACCTTTTTTCTTTTTTGAGGTGGTTTCCTAGGTGGTGATGCTTTTCTTGGTGGAGAATCTATCTCAATAATTTTAGGTCCAGTAGTCCTAGGAGGAGATAGTGGTGGCACCTATTGTGCCAATCGAGGGGCTATTTGTTCCTCTTGTTGAGAAAAGGTTTTCTCTATTTGTTTCTTCTCCTTTTCCCTATCTTTTCTCCCTCTGAAGACTATCACCTTTTTTTCTTTCTTGGGCTGATATGTTGTCCTTTCTTCCATAACGGGGTGTATCCACCACCTTTCTCTTCTATTTCCACAACTTTCCCCTTTTCTTAAATTAATCTCTCGCCTTTTAAGTGCCCCGCTACTATTTCAAAGTTCTGAAATGCATACTCTATTCTCTGCATCTCATTTGGAATCTCAACAAGAGCCAAGAATTGAGGATCCTTAGATTGAAAATCCCTCTCGAGCTTATTTAATGCAATCCATTTCATTTTTCTATCCTCTTGCTTCTAGAAATAATAAATGTTTATTATGATGCCTTCTGAGAAGTAGAAATTATGAGTGAACTTTGAGCTTCTTTTCCTCATTTTCAACCATGCCATGAATCCTTCAGGGTCATGGTTCCTTGCTCCCACCCCCCTCATGTTCAAAGGCTTGAGTATGCCATTTATCTTATTCCATCCCCTTTTTATCATTGCAAAATTAAAAAAATAAGTATATGAAGGGAAAATGGTTCCCTTTCCCTAATCTTTCAAGTGGTTATTCTCCACATCACCCATTTTCCACATCACTTCTAGAAAACCAATTATTTCTGGCACATCCTTGGGAAACATGTGGGTGAGACAACCGTTCCATAAAATCTCAAAACTATATAGGTAGGATAAGGGATAATATCTCCCCAATTATGATCAATACCTAAATCTTGCCTTCTAAGGCCTCAAAAAATCATGTAATGCTAGGGGTATTCTATGCATATTCACAATCAACACTCTCCTCAACTTGGAGGAAAATAAGTTTTCAAACACCACATAGTCAAATTTCCTATCACCTTTATCAAGGACCATAGTCCAACATTGAACATGCAGCTCCAAATTACCTTCCTTCCTTTAAAGTGACATGCATTTATGAAAATATGGGGCTCCTTTTTACAAAAGAATGTGCATAAATAATGAATACCAACAAAATCTGACTCCATATTTACCCTCTTTCAACTTCACCAGGCCCTCATCAATCATTTCTACTAGGTATCCTCCATAATCATATAATGTACAACAAGTAGGATGTTGGATATTTCCTGCCATATATATCTAGGCCATGTCCATGCTTGTAATCGGGTCATAACCAATGATCTAACACAAAGAATGGAAGGTTCTTAAAAGTATGATACAAAATAATTGATAGGGTAGGGCTCTTTGTCAAAAGGGCCCAAGATGATCCTCCTACCATCCAAAAATGCTAGATAGTGCTACAACACTAAAATATTAAAAGTGTGCCTTACCCTTTCATATTGGTCCCTTAATGCCATTTCATCAATTGTTACCATATCCTCACTCCATTCAGTGAGCTTGAAAACTTTAACAATTTCATCTCTTGTGACTTTGACCATATCAATTCCATCAAATGTTCTCACAGTCCTTGTAACTGGATCATAGTTTGCAACCACTACCTTTAGTCAATCCATATCCAAATAGAAATTGGGAATAATTAATTTCCCCAAATCCAAATTCTATGGGTTGCCCACAGGAATGCCACAATTTCTATTACCAAACTAGTAGCTAAACAATTTCCATCTAGTGTAGGGCAATGCAACATCCTTAATAGTGCCTTGCTTATCAACAAGGCCTTCCACAACTTGTGTACACCAAAATAACATTTGACCCTTAGGTTTCTCAAAGGTAGAAGGATTGAACTGATTGGTTAGGTCTTGGAATATGGGTTTAATAGGGGGTTTTGAACCAAAAGCCTGCTCTTTAGATAAAGACATTTTTAACTTTCAATGCCATGAATCTAGGGTTTTCACAAACTAGGGTTTCTTTTAGTAAAATAGGGGATTATAGCTTGGGTATGGCTTGATGCTCAAGAAATCACAATTCAATAGTAATAAAATTTAGAATGAACACCAAACCTTAAAAGAAATGTATTAAACAAGGAAACCCTAATAATAGAGTGAAAGCACAAACAAAAACTAGCAATTTTTAAATAATTTGAGAAGCAGGATAACACTTTAGCTTACTAGTTTCACAGTCACTTGAAAACCTTTATTCAGATGTCAAACGAGCTTGAGAATTACTGCTAGAACTCCTTGAATGCATTGGATGATCAAACAATTTGTAATTGTGCTTTAAAGCAATTTTTTGTAGCTTTAAAGCTTTACCCTTTGGTAGTTTTGTGTCTTATCTGCCATTATGGTTTGCTCGCATGAACCTGAATGGTTCATTTTCCTTCAATACCAACTTTGAATTTTAATTGTCGATTGCATAGTGAAATGGACCACAAAATGATCCAGATTAAGTCAAATATTTTTGAAAAAGGTTGATTGTAGTTCTCCATCTTCATTGACCAATCAAAATAGGCCATGTGGAAAAACCTCCAAGTCACCTGCAGGATCCACCATTCCTTACCAACGCTAAAGAATTCCATGTGTCGACTTCCCTGCTCCCCCATTTGTTTTAACCAATGTTCAAGACTCAACAACATGGAGGTGGAGAAGGGCTCATATTCAATCTAGAGTCTTCAGTATGTGTGTGTAAACACCTAAATTTGAATAACCCCATATGGTCAAATTCACCCCTTTCTATTCTTTTGTCCCGCATCCCTCATCCACATTAATTAAATAATTTATTATTTGATTAATATTAACCTACAACCTAATGTCCCTAAGGTATTTAATAAATCAATTAAATACCTTACTCCCCTTTCCTCTCTAAATTAAATAAATACCCCAATTTATTTAATTTAGTCACTATAGCCTTTATGAATTAAATATATTTTTAATTCATCCATTTTTCTCTCTCCTCATGTCACATCCTCCATAATCCCCTCTAATCTGGGTTAATTTAATTATCCTGTGATTAGGATATGCACACCCCTAATCATCATTAGGGTCACATTCTCCATAATCTCCCACTTGCCTCTAATCTATCATTAATTCATCTAATTATGCATTTGCACAACCTTAATCACCTGATTAGGTCAACCTAATCTCCATGCCATTTATGGCATATGTCCTAAGTCAACCTTATTAAATGCTTTCTCCTTTTGGAGAGGGCAACCCCTTCCCTATGTGAATTTTTTATTCACATTTAATCCCCCAATGCATTTTAAGGAATTATAAATTCCTTCTCCCATCCCCATGTGAATATTTGAGGAATTTTTAATTCCTCACATGTCCTCTCACCCACATATGGACAAGGACCTCCTTTACGAGGAGATCTTGTCCAAATTCAAAGGTAATATGTAGTACCTCCATGTCATGTCCACCTCATCTCCTCTTTCCATCTCACCTGTCACATGGCAAGATGTGAGGGCTTGTGAGTCCTCAACTCACCCCAACCCTTGATCTTGTCCATTTTGGCTTGATTCTATCCCTCCATTTTTTAGAGGTGCTTCCCCTAAAATTGGTGGAATTAGCCCTCATTTGCATCTAGCCCCTTTTGCAATAATTAATCAATCAAGCATTCAAGAACTCAAGCCATTCAACTTCCATTGGTGTAGCACCTTTGAGCTCACATATTGCATTCATGACAATACCCATTTGCACCATTGCATTCCCCATGATTTAAAGATCATTTAGAGCTAGGTTTTAAGCTATTTTCCAACAAAGAAGCACACATTCAAGCATCAAAAAGGGCCAACCAAAGTCATCAATTCAAACAAGGTAAAAAGTTCCATTTTCTTATGTTTTGTTTGAATTCATCTCAGGTCCAATATTGAGTATTTGTTAGTGTTTTTCTTCAATTGCATTAGATTAGTTTTTTCATCTTAGGGTAGGAAAATTCACTCACACACATTTTTGGAACCCCTAGTGGGACCCATATCATGGGTCATTTTCACTATTTTCTTGTTGTTTCAAATTTTTACAGGTTCATATTTTATAGGTAGAGGTGAATCTACCTTCGAGGGGAAGATTTTCTAGTTACAGAGGTGAATCTGTAACCAACACAGGTGAACACAACCTCACCCTTCTGTGAAAACGGGTGGGATTGAGACAAAAGGTGAATCATTGAACATAGAGGCGGGTATGCAAAAGACCCACCGAAATGGGTGAGATTTTTGATAACAGAGGTGATATTGCTAGGCACAAAGGAAAAATCATATTCACCCCTCCCCTTTGACAAGAGACAACGAATTTTCCCATCCATCCAAATAGGCAGTCCTAATCTCCAAACACAGGTGAATTCATCTCACATAGAGGAAAACTTGAGGTATTCCAGAACCCTTAATTTTTGATTTGAGCTTCAATTTGGTTTTGATTTTGGGTATTGATCCACTAACTCATTTATCTATGAGTGTGGGATTTTACTAGCATTTGCGCAACAAATAGTTTGTCCAATACTGGTGGTAGAAACAAGTGACATATATTCTACAGGATGATTGGTTGAAAACCCATTAGTTAGCTTTGTATGTTGATTTTCATACTAGTTTAGAAACACGTAGCTTAATTAAAGGTTCAATTAACATTGTTTGTTGTGCTCGGGAGAAATTTGTTGACGTATCCACTCCCCTTGCACCTTTTGGTGATCCTAGGTGACAAGAAATCACATCTTGTTCTAGTCTACTACAGTCTACCCAGGAAGTGCTAGTTCATCTAAGCTCTCCCCTTGTGCTCTGTGTGAGCCTAGGAACCAGCCTAAGCATCTAGTATTTCATTCCTTTATTAGGAATTTATTGGTATTTCATCACTCGAGGTATTATTCAAACCATGTGTTATCAGTGGGGTATATAAAGGCGGGGGAACTAAAGTTGTACCCCAATTCAGTCACATCATGTTTAGTGAAGCATCAAAGCTAGGGTGATACCTAGATAAGACGTGCAGGGTTGGTCTGAGTTTCTAGTACCTCACTGTGGCTCCTGATCCATGCTTGTGACGGGCTGGTGTTCATAGTTGTTTCTCATGTACCTAGCATATATTGAGGACACACAAGATAGCCTGTATAGCCTAGATAGAGACCCAATTTTTAGCTATGGCTTGGTGTAGTGCAAGGGATGCACACCATACCCGGAAGTTACTCACCATGTACTCCCTTGGGTTGAGTGAGAAATCCTCATGGTGGACTATGATAGTCTCTAGGAGAGAGTGTGAAGGTGAGCCCATGGCGTCTATTGATGACCCTATGCCACTGAATCGCTAACTATCCACCTTCATGAGAAAGGGTGATCTAGAGAACCACCTCGATATCATGGAGTATTAACCTTGGGTTTTCCACCCAAGGTGGTGGACCTACATCATGTTTGTAAACCCTTCATACTAATTCTAGGATTGTGTTGTCTAGCATGTTTTCTTTGTGCCATACCAATGCTTATTATTAGTTTGAGTTAGTCCAACCTTTCTGACTATTGTTTTCCATGTTTTTTGTCCTTTTCCATAGTTTTCCCCTACCCTCAAAGGTAGTTTTTCTTCTCACAGAGGAAAATTTTCATTGTGGACAAGTGATCTTGCCTTATAAAGGGGTGTTTCTATTCCTGAGTTTGGTCTAAGTCATCCTTTGGGTGAGTTTGTCCTTGTCAGGGGCGAATTTGGCTATGGGTCCCTTAGTTAGGCAACCTCCAGTCTGCCTATTCCCAGAATAGGCAAGTCTATCCATCCCTTAGGTGAGTTTGCATCCATTCCATACCATCCAAGTCCACCCATTTTCCCCTAGAATAGGTGATCTTGTTTGTTTCTTGGGTGAACCTACTTTCCACAGGGGCGATCCCACATTTTGTCTGAGTCTTCCCCATCCGTACACTCCTTAGAATAAGTGAGCCTATTGTCCGCAAGAGCGAATTCATGTCTACCCATATCATCCCCGACTATACGGTTTAGGTCATAGGTGAATTCATTTTTCTGATAGGTGATCTCATTCTTAGATAGGTATATTTGTATCTTTAGTTCACATGTTTCTTATGCACCCCAAGATATAGGTGAATTTGAGTCTCGGATATAGGTGAGGTTTCTCAACATAGAGGTGAATCCATTGACCTTGGATAGGTGAATTTTTCACCTGGAGGGGCAAAGTTGTCTAACACAAAGGCATATGTTCTTCCCATACAAAATCTAGAGAGTTAATCCTTTGGACCACTGAAAGCCTATTGTTTTTTGAGTTTATTTCCACAACTGAAATTTTTTTATCATCCTCCTTCTGCCTATAATTTTCACTTTAGTCCATCTACATTTTCCAAAATTCATCCATTCATCAATAAAATTATATATGTTCATCTTAGAGTATCCTTAGATTGCATATTCATCATTGGTTTATCAATCCCAATCCCCTGGACTTTATTTTAGAGGTTTTTATCCAAGTTGGCTTAAGTGCCTGATCCTGATCATCATCCTTCACACTTACTTAGGATTGTTATCTGTCTTGAGTCAGTAATCATTTGTGGCCCAATCAATCTACTTCCATCTTGAGGTAGATTTAGTGTTGTAATAATATTTCTCATCATCTAGTCTGATCATCAGCATCTTATGTCATCTAGCTAAATCTCTAAACTTGTCTTAGAGTCAACCTCATCAATCCAATCCAATTGATTATCCAATCCTATCAATCATCTCATCCTTCCAATCAACTTAATTGAATCTAGTCACATCAAATATCCAATCATTCAATCAATCAATTCATCATCTGATCCAATGAATCCTTTAGTCATCACCTAGGTCATTCATTTAAGTGCATCTTAGAGCGTAGTGTCAGCTTATTCCATCTGGTATTTTTGCATTTTCATGCTTGTTACCTCCTAATCACAAGCAAAGAAACTCATGGCAGAACAACAGGACCATGGTACTCAGCCTTAGATTCCTCAAGATCCCACAAATAGTGGCTCATCACAATCCAATACTGTAATCCACACTACGTCACCTCCTGTTGATGACAGCATGGTCAACCAACTAGAGGTCATAATGGATGAATATCATAACAATCCTATCAATGTCCAAACAATGGATCGTCTCCTGAATGAGTGTGGAGATACGATCCTCGCCACATTGTCCTGAAGGGTTTCAAGCCACCGTTGGGGTTTGACTTGTCCAAATATGTCAATATCATGCATCCTGCACCCCTAATGTTGAAGGATCCCCATAATTCACAGAGTAATTAAGGAAATTCATACATTCCTAAGGGTCCACCACAAGATGGTTGGTATCAACCTTGATTTGGTAATTTTTTCCTTTATCAAGTCATACCCTCAGTACCACCTACTCAGATTCCAATTTTTGTTATGGGAACACATGATCCAAACATTTCCCAAGGCCTTAATCCTAATAATCCTCTTTCTTTTGGTATGTTGCAGGGTCTTCCCAATCTGCCAAGTATGAACATCCCACAAAGATTAACTCCCATGCCATCTGCACCACCTCTTCCACCTAACCAACTAGGTCAACTACCAGGAAATATTAGGCACAATCCTTTTGTTGCACCACCTTTACCTCCTAGATCTATGCTAGGATCAAATTTTCCACCACCTCCATTCACATCTCAACAACTGCCTCAAGGAAATATCTTATCTTTGCATCGACCTCAAGGTAACCCACAATAGGAAACGTCGTCGCAACTGCCTCACTAGCAGAAATCGCAACAACTACCATCTCAACCACCACACTATACCTCAATTCCTTCATAACCCCCACATTAAGCACAAGTTGTAAGCTTCACAACATCAGCAAAAACCTTCACACCAATCACAAGGTGTCCCCATCACAAGCCCCTCATCAATCGTAGATGCCTACTCACTAGCCAACATCATCTTATCAGTTGTTTCCTCACCAACCACAAGTCCCTAAACAACCCCAAATCCCATCTCAACCTCCTTATCAACAGCCAGCATCCTACCAATAGCCACCTTAGCATACACAAGTCCTAACACAAAAACATCAATCCCTCCAACAAATGCTAGGCGACCCTACTACTCAATTCTTGTATCAAGCGCAAAGCACGTATACCATGTACGCTACCCCATCCAATTCTAATCCCACTTATATCTATTAGAAACCTCAACAATCCTAGTAGCATCCATCTTACACAAATCCATAGTAGTTGTAACAAAATACTTATTACCAACATTCTAATCAACAAAAAAATTCATACGCTTTCCAAGAACCAACTACTACCTATAATTATCAGTCTAATCCATATTAATCCCAACAAAAGCCATCGTATTAGTAGGGTGTCTCCACATCATCATATTCCCAAGCACCTCCTTCATATTAGTAGGGTTCTTCTACCTCGTACTATCAAGTCCCACCAACCTACAAACAATATTATACCAATTCATAATCCACATATATCCCAATCAATATCAGCAAACCTCTTCATATCAACCTCCACCATCATACAATCAAACTATCCTGACTCCATCCACATCATGTCAACAATATTCTCCTTATAATCAATCCAATCCAATCAATCCTTCGTCATCCACACCTATCAATAGGGAGTGGGAAGAGACAAAAGCTGCGTTAAAAGACTTACAAGTAGGGACCTCCAAAATGTCTTTCAAATTTGAAGAGATTTTCCCCTATCCATTTGATCCCACAATTTCACTTGTTACTTTTCCTAAGCATTTTGAAATGCCAAAGTTTGACAAATACAAAGGAACCAAGGACCAAAAGAGCCATCTTTAGGAGTTCTACACACACTATCAAGAAGTCTTGCATAACGACAATTATCTCTTGCAGTTATTCCCTAGGAGTCTAACAGGAGTAGCCCTAGATTGGTTTATGGGTCTTCCAAAGGGGTCAATCTCTTCTTTTGTGGATATTTCAAAAAAAATTGTTACACACTTCTCCTTCAACTTGGAGGACATAGATACCTTAGATCTTCTGAAAGAAAATCAACGTGAGGGAAAAACTTTTGCAAACTACCTACAAAGGTGGCACACCTTGGCTAGTCGACTGAAATCCCATCTTAGTGAGAAGGATATGGTGACTATTTTTATTGTAAATTCCCATCCAGATATGGCACATAATCTCAACCTTCATTGTGTCACAACCTTTTCAGAGGTCATAGATGTTAGTGTAATTAATTAATTAATTATTACACTAGCATAAGTTAACTTAGGTCATGCATCATTTAGTCCTAGGTTAGATTTTAATAAATGGGGCAATGTTCCCTTCCATGTTTGTAGGGATAAGATTCCTTTTAGAAGATGAGTTGTCCTAGAACTTATCTCAAAAGTTAATGATTTTCTAGATATGGTTCACATGTTGTCACATGTTGTTAGATCATGACACATGGCAACATCTCTTGCATCTTAGGTTTTCCTTCTTGCCTATATAATCAGGCATTTTGTTCATTTGTAACATATCATCATCATATCATATCAATATAGAATCTTAATTCAACATTCCATTGTTGCAACACTTTCCTTTGTGGTTGATTATCTTTCATGGAAAAGGTCCTTTATTGAAGATTCCAGAGCTTTAGGGACTGTGCAACCATAATATCAACAATAGAAAAAGGCATTATTATTGAGAGGGAACTCATTGCTAAGGGACAGGTCAAAATTTATAACCTAGATAAGGATAAGTTGTCTAGAGATAAGTCTCTCTATTGGAATTAAAACAAGAATGTTGTCAATGATGGTGTCACTGATACCAAGAATTTCCAAGTATCCAACACCTCACAAAGGTTGCAATCATCCCTAATCAACCATTTGTTTCTAATGTCATATTAGTGCCATAGGGGGCACCACATCCTCCCCAATAGTCCAATCAACATAATCAAGGGACCAATAAATGCTCATTCACTCCTTTGGGAGAATCATTAAGTGTTGTTTTCAATAGGATCCTCCGAGTGAGTTATCTAGTCACTTATCCTGTGACTAAGCCTTTTGACGATTCCAAACCAAAGCCCGCCTGGTATAGGGAAAATGAGTATTGTGACTTTCACAAAGTCAAAGGTCATTCCACTAACAAATGTTAGGGACTTAAAACATATATCCAAGATCTTATATATTGAGGAGTATAGTAGTGGATGCTAATCAGGTGATGTTGTCCAATGCCCGACTATAAATATATCAATATGCTTTCCCAAAGCATAACTAAGATGCTAGTATGTCCAATGCTAATCCTAGGTCAAGCAATAACAATAACCAAAATAACAACATGAATAATGTCATCTATAAGAATGTACCTTATAACTATGATGGTATAGATACGTGCATTAGCCAGGTAGAGGCTCGTGTATCCATGATTTGTGTTAAAGGAAAAGACTCGTAATGTGTTGTTACGTCCTGTCACACCTGCATAACTATTCCTGGAGCTTCCACATTAGCCCAACCAACTCTTGTAAGCTCTCAATATAATATTCTTGATCACCTTGGAAAGAATCCTGCTCAAATATCCATCTTGGATTTGCTTAAGTTTTCCCTTGTCCATTAGGAAATCCTCACCAAAGCTCTTTAGGATACTCATGTGCCTAGTGATATAGATCCTACTCAATTTCAAGCCTTGGTAGGACATCTGTTATCCACATATTAGTTGGGCTTCAGCCAAAATGATATGCCTTCCATCAATTCAAACCATAATCATCCCCTTCACATCGAGCTCCTTGTAGCCCATCATAAAGTTAAAAGGGTCTTGGTTGATAATGGCTCTGCCCTCAATCTCTGTAAGCTAAAGTTCATAAAATAGGTAGGGTATACCCATGCTGACTTAAATAATCAAGTCATCACCATCAAAGCTTATGACAACATAGAACAAGACTTTGAAGGAATCATTTGTCTTCCTATTTGGGTTGGTCCTATAGTGTAGTATACCATGTTCCACGTCCTTGATCTAGACCTTCCATACAATCTCCTCCTTGGTCATCCATGGATCCATTCCATGCAGGTCATTCCATCCACTTACCATCAATACTTGAAGTTCCCATTTAATTGGATGGAAGTAACCATACATGTTGATCCACAAACCTTTGAATATTGTCATGCCTTAGAGGCTTCTTTCCCTCATTCCCACTACTATCTAGGAGTTGAAGTGGGGGCACCTTAGGCATCATCTTCCAATCCATCATCCACTACATCATCCATTTCCTCCACATATGAATCCACAATAACTAAGGTCCAAATCATAGATAAAGGTTGTGGTGAGTACGAGATGCACATGGCACTAAATGTGGCAACCATGCCACCATCTCCTCATACCTATGGAAAACCCTCTTAGTCTACACCAAATGAAGAAGAGAAGACAATAACACTCAATTCTAAGAATGTGGGGTCTAGCACTCTCTGATCTCCTGGAACATCACAAGATCAACTAGATGATGATATTAGTTAGTGGATATACAGAGAAGAGCCTGAGCCTTTGCCCCCTCTTATTAAATATTTCCAAGAGACGTATCCTCGTGCATCCAAGTTAGCTAAAAAATACAATTATCAATGGGGAGGCCTTGGTGTAGAAGAACAAGGAAGATTGCAGACTGTTGACACACCTGTGTGACCTAGAAATTTGGGCTTAGGCTATGATAAGAAGCAAAAATGTTCTGCACCATCAATTAGTACCTTTAATAATGTTAATGTGGATGATGGTTTCTTTGAAGACATACCAGAGGAAGAATCCATCATAATTGCATATGATGACATTGATCTCCCTTCCCTATTTGACTGCCTCTCAGTCTTTACCATTAGTCTTTCCCTTTGCCATCCTAACCTCATTGATTGGGACTTACGATGTAGTGCACCTATCGATACCTTCTCTTCATTGGACACTTACATGCATCTCATGGGATAGGGGCAGATGAGCACCCTAACCACAAAAGTAAGAAGAAACAAAATAAAAAAGGGTCATCTAGTGAAAGCCTCTTTGAGGCACTTCTTGACTCTTCAAAATTCAAAATAAAAGGGTGTATCTGATAGTGAAAACCTCGATGAGGCGCTAGAGGATGGTGATGTTCATCTTCCCCTTGTTGGAACTTAGTTGTACGAAAAGTCTTCCATTATGATCAAAGAGACCCAAGAAGTTAATTTGGGAATAGAAGAAGACCCTAAGATCACATTCATAGCCAAATCATTGCCAGAGGAAGAGCATTCCATCATTATCAACTTATTGAAAGGAATCATCAACTTTAGATGGACATATTCAGACATGCCTGGATTAGATCCTACCATAGTTTTGCACCATTTGGATGTCCACCCAGATTCCAAACCTGTTAAATAGAAGCTAAGAAAGATGCATCCCCAAGTGGATTTAGTCATCAAGAAAGAATTGGAGAAACTGTTAGAGGCTAGGTTCATAAGACCTATTGACTATTTTGACTGGATATCCAATATAGTGCATGTTGCCAAACTAAATAGAAATATCATAATTCATACAGATTTTAGGGATCTCAATAAATCTTGTCCTAAGGATGATTTTCCACTTCCAAATATTGACATGTTGGTCAACCTCACAGCAGGGCATGAGATGCTATCCCTTATGGACATTTTCTCTGACTATAATCAAATTAGAATTGCACCAGAAGATTAGCATAAAACTACCTTCACTACCCCTTGGGGAACCTTCTACTATAATGTCATGCCCTTTGGACTAAAAAATATGGGGGCAACCTATCATCATGCTATGACTATTATCTTCCATGACCTCATCCATATCATAATGGAAGATTATGTCAATGACTTGTTGGGGAATTCCAAAACTAGAGAAGAGCATCCTATGATTTTGAAGAAAATATTTGAGAGGTTAGAGCACTACAAGCTACATCTAAATCAAAAAAATTGTGTGTTTGGAGTTACATCTTCCAGAAGTGGTATTAAAGTAGATCCAACCATGGTCAAAGAAATAATGGAAATTCCCCCACCGCGTAATCTCAACCAATTAAGAAGCCTTCAAGGGAAGCTATAGTCCATCAAATGGTTCATAGCCCAGATCGCTGACAAGTGTCAATCATTCATGCATCTCTTGTGCAAATATACCACCTTCAAGTGGGATCCAAAATTCCAACAAGGATTTGACAAGATTAAGGAGTACTTGGCTCATCCACCCATCTTAATGCCTCCTATCCCAGGTAAACCACTCTTGTTGTACATCTCAGCTACATCAGTTGCATTGGGGGCATTATTAGCTCAGTTGAACACTTGTAGGCTATGAGCTCAACTATTCCCCAATGGAAAAGGCTTGTCTGGAAATGCTCTTTAGTTCAAAAAAGCTTCATCATTACATGCTCAGTCATCCCATCAAGCTATTATCAAAAGTTGATCCACTTAAGTATTTGTTGTCCAAGACTTCTTTAAATGGTCGCATGACCAAGTGGGTCACGTTATTGAGTGAATTTGACAGAGTACATGGATCATAAGGAAATCAGGGGGCAAGTCATAGAAGATTAGTTGGCCTATGATCCTTTTGTGGATGCATATACATTGGTAGCCGAATTTCCTAACGAAGAGGTCCTTACAGTCATAGAAGCAGATACTTGGACACTCTACTTTGATGGGTCATATACACACAATGGAGTTGGTGCAAGTTTCTTATTCATCATTCCTCAAGGTGAATACATCCAAAAGTCATTTAGATTAGAATTTCCAGTCACCAACAATATAGTAGAGTATGAAGCTCTTATCACTGGTTTTAGAATCACCACCCAATGTAACATCACCCATCTATGAGTCTTTGGTGATTCCCAACTGATTATAAAACAAGTCAATGATGAGTTTCAGACAAAGGATGATAAGTTGTTACCCTACAAATGCATGGTGGATGACTTCAAAAAGTATTTCACCTTCATCCAATTTGAGCAGATTCCTAGAGTCTAGAAAAGGGAAACAGATGCCATGTCTACAATCGGTTCCCTTATTGACATGCCCAAAGATCGAACTAACTATGAGTTCCTTTCTAAACAAATTTTAATTGCAACATACAATGTCCTTGATAGTGAGATGGTGTGCGATATCGTAGGTCCTGAATCACCCTGGTACCATGACATTTACACCTACCTCCATGATAATATCCTACCACCTGTAGAACCCCAATCCTAATACCTGCAAAACACAATAAACAAACACATTAGAAGATTTAAATGCAAGTTCAAATCTAGGTTCCCCATGAAATCCATTTGCAAAGCTTAAAGTAGGGAATAAAATGAAGAACACAATAAGAAAGCAATAATATAGATTGAATCCTAATTAAACAAGAAAACTCTTGATCCCATGGGGGAATTGGTGCCAATTTGATGTGAAAATTGGTCATTTCCCAACTCCAATGATGCAATGTTGATGAGTGATGAAGAGTGATCCACTTTGTTGAAGATTTAAATATGCTCTATGATGAAAAACTTGCATAACCTAGGTAAGTCTTTGATAAAATGGATAAAAATTGCTATGGATTTGAGTATAGTAAGTTTACTCAAGTTGTGGATGATGAAATGAGGAAAGAAGCCTCTTATTTATAGAATGAAAAGATGGAGAAATGCCCAAAATGAAGCAATGTGGGACTAACTTTCAACCAATGGAAAGATGCCACTTGTCAAGAGATGAATGGATGGAGGATGTGCACATTTTGATGAATGTGCCCATAAACTCATTTAGGTGAGATTTGAAAATAATGAAATAACATGGAAGAGGGAAAAAGGAATGACTTAAATGCTACTTGGCTGAAGGAAAAAGGACTTGTAAGATGAAATAAATTTCTTGTTGGAAGGACTAAGTCCACTTGGAGGGATTTCAAATTTGAAGAAATATTCCTCTATTATGCCATGTTGAGAGAAAATAGGGATTTAATAAATGAATTAAATCTATTTTCATGTGCAAGTGGCAAAAGCTAGAGGATAGGACATGGATTAGAATTAAATTAATCAAGGGTTAATTAATTTAATGAAAGATTAGATGATGTGACAAATTTGACTTAGATTTATGGGTTAATTTAAATCAAAAAGATGAAAAGAATATGATTTTAGAGATAGTTAAATAAATATTTTATTTTATTTAACTAAAGGGGTGATTGGTTAGATTAAATCAAATAAGGTTTTAATTTATTTAATTTAATGAGATAGACTTTAGAAATTAATTAAATAAAATTGATTTATTTAATTAAATAAAGAGCTAGGGTTAATTAGATCAGATTGATTGATTCAATTAATGAGGGAGAATGACTTAATCAGATAAATGATTTATTTAATAAGAGATGAAACTTGGTGGATTTAATCAAATAAAGGTATTCGATTAAATGGTTATACTAAGGGATGATTGAGGATGAAATAGTGTTAGTAATTGGGTTCATGCATGTAACGTCAATCAGTACATTTTCCATGTCTACATTTTGCCCCTCTATGAAGCAAGGCACTTGTTGCGTTGTTTCAAAGAATAAATGTGTTGCGATCAAAGAGCCAACAAAATTTTGATTTCAAAAATGCCCTGTTGCTGCCCTAGTGAACAAAACATGCTGCTATACTACCCCCATGAGAGGTTGGATGAAAATTCTAATTTTTGGGTGATCTCACAAAAAAAGAGGACAAGGTGCCCGACGGGTCCAGAAATGCTCTAGGAGGACAACAATGAGATAAAACACAAAAAACAAAGTGAAATGACCCATGGATGTACAAAAAAAGGATCGGGGGACCAAAACCCTAGCATAATAGCTAAACAGGTGTTTATAATGCTATGGGATGATTGCTTTTATGTGAAATGAATGCAATGTAATGATTCATGAGATGCTTAGAATAACTAATCTATATTATGTATAATGGAAATGTTATGTTATGATATGATTTAATGTTTCCATATGATATGCAATATGCAATATGTAATGTGCAATGTGCTGATGGTTTGTGAATGCAGGGTGAATGCAATGATGATAATGATTTGATTAACTGTCATGGTACCATGTTAGCGCAAAAATCAAGAGATAGAAGAAAACAAGAGATTCCAACAAGACATGAGATGATGATTACTTGATGAGGAGTTAGGATTTTCAAAGGGCCAATTACCTTATGTTTGATTACACACATAAGTACGAGGCATCAAGGTATAAAGAACCAAGATGTCGTTTGTACCTAGTGTGATGGACTTTGACTCGACAATCAGATAGGAGTATCCTTGTTCACACCTGGCATATAGAACCTTATTCAAAATGCAGTTCAGATATTTCAAACATCTCAGGCCAAAATATAGGAAATCAAGCCTTCCCATGTGGTCAACAAGATATCTAAAACATCCTCCCTACACCTAAACAAAGCACGCATGACCAAGTTATATTACAAGAATATCCAACAAGCACAATAGATAAAAGATAATGATCATTGTCACATTCCTATCTCTCTAGATCCTTTTGTTTGGACATCATCGAGAGGTCCTTGGAATGAGCGCAATAAGATGAATAAAAAAGACAAAGATAAAGTAAAAAAATAAGTTAATGTTATTCAATACCGCTAGCCAAGACTAAACTACGGTGATGTCTAATGTTAATGTCCATTATAGGAAGGATGCATCCTAGGACATCACAATATCAAATGATTTGATATGGGACTAATTGGATGATAGGATTTTTGATTCAAAGAGTTGACCAACTTGTTTATGTACTGACCTAGACTTGAGACTTTTGACGTTTTGGTTTTCACTTTTGAACTGCTAGACTTGTTTCCAATTGTTTTACCAAAGGTTGAAGATGATGATGATTTATTATGAGTGATCTTTATTTTGGGTGAAAGCGAGATGAGATGGATGGATTTTTTCAAATATTTGGATGTTTTTGGAGTTTTTGAAAAGTTTTGAGGCTATTTTTGGTATTTAAAAGATTTTACAAATGTTTTGATTTTTGAATTTTCAAATGTTTTGGGGTTTTCTGAGATTTTGACCAAGAGACTAACCTAAAGACCTATCATAGGGGACTCGAGGTTTGATCAATAGATTAGCCTTGCCTATGTTATACATGCAGAGACCATGTAGTTTGACTAACACCGACTTGATTATTGATGATATATGAACAAATGGATTGCCAGTTTATTATGACAAACTCCTAAAGGACTAACCTAAGTGTCTCGAGGGATGATCAAAGATCAACCTTGCCTACGTTCAAGGCTCAAAGACCCATAGTTCAACAAGACGACTCTATTTTTGACTTTTTGACTAACTTTTTCACATGTTTTTGGATTTTGATATGTTTTGAATGTTTTTAGATTTTGTGATTTTATGATGTTTTTTGATTTTTTGATGTTTTTGATTTTTTGATTTTAGGGACCTTAAGAATGTACATGAATTTGATCTAATGAGAACATGCCCCCAGTGTGATGCAATAGACTACTCTAATAAAGGAAGGAAAAACTGACCTTGAGGATGGGCCGAGTAGTATTAGGAGGGATGATGACACAAACACAGGACCAAGCTATGATGCAGACGCGTGTAGATGATGTATGGAAATACATGGATGTTGAAAGCATAATGGATTGATAATGCAGAATGAGTCATGAAGATTATGGTTGATGGAGAGTACTTATTTATAGGAGGCACCTGTTTGCGAGGTTTTCACTGAGGTACTTGCCCAAAGTGCCATCGAAGTGGTTTTCACTAGAGGACTATTTTTTCTTTACTGTTTTCAATCCATTTCCTTTTTTATTTTTGGATTTTTTTGTTGTCACCAAGATGCCTGTTTGCCAGGTTTTCATTAGGGTGACCATTTTTTAAGGATATTTTCTGATTTATTTTGGTATTTTTTGGTTCTATACCTTGAAAGATTTAGGCATAAAACTTTTTGAGATGGGAGCTGTTCATGGGCTCCTGTAGAGGTTTCCCTTTAGGTGTTGATAATTGATATGCCCCTAACTTGTAGCTTGCTATGATAACAAATGGGCCCAACCAGTTGGGTTCATGTTTCCCTTTGCTATTTTGATTTGGGATGTTCTTCTGATTATCCTTTAGAAAAATTTCTACGACTTGGAAGGTTTTGCTTCTAATATTTTTGTTATAACTCCTCTTGAGTTGATTCTGATAGACTCACAAATGATTTAAAGTGTCCATACACTGCTCATCTAGTAGCTCCATCTCGTTTAGTCTTAATACTCTATATTCCTCATCTATGATAAGATTTTGTAGTGATATCCTTAGTGATAGAAGCTTTATCTCGATGGGCAATATGGCTTATGATCCATAGACTAGGGAGAATGGAGTGGCACCAGTGGGTGTGTAGATGTTGGTTCGATAGGCCTAGAGGGTTTAGCTGCAGATACTAGTCATGACCTGCGTCATTGACTATTTTTTTGAGGATCTTCAAAATGGTTTTATTGGTGGTTTCTGGTTGGCCATTTCCTTGAGGATAGTATGGTGTGGAGAAGCGATGTTGGATTTTGAACTTGTCACAAAGGCCATCAACCTCTTGATTTTGGAATGGTGCCCCATTATCTAAGATAATAGCTTGGGGAACATCGTATCGACATATGAGGTAGTTTAGGATGAACTTTGATATCTGCTTCCCTGTTATGTATGTCATGGGGATGGATTCCACCCACTTTGTGAATTACTCAGTGGCGGTTATGATGAACTTGTGACCATTGGATGAGGTGGGAGTTATTTTTCTAATGAGATCAAGCCCCCACTATGAAAAAGGGCCATGTTGTGACAATAGGATGAATCTCTTAAGTTGGAGCATGGATGAGGTCCCCATGTTGTTGATATTGAAGGCACCTTTTGACATAGTCATGTCCTTCTTTTTTCATAGTAGGCCAATAATACCCCATCCTCATCAATTTCTTGGTCAAGGTCATTCTACTCAAGTGTGAACCACAAATACTATTATGTACCTTAGTTAAGGCAATCAATGCCTCCTTAGCATTTAGGTGGCGTAATAAGGTTCCTTCTATGCTCCTATGGTAAAGGGTGTTTCCTAGGATGACAAAACGAGATGCTCTCTTAAAAAAGGTTCTTTTTAGGCTTGAGGGTAAGTCATTAGGTAGGACCCCTATTTGTAAGTAGGTATAAATGGCATGGTACTAGGGATCATTGGGACCAATGATTTCACACACATATTCTGACTTTGGTACCTCGAATGTGGGCACACGAAGCTACTCTACCAAGAATTCATGGTTTGGGATATTGCGGGGGATATCCAGTAAAGATCCAATCATTGCCATGGCATTTGTTGCTCTGTTGTTTTCTTTGGGAATTTTCTCGAATGTGATCTCAATGAATGATTCCTTGAGATTTTCTACCAAATTTTTGTATGGAGTCAACTTATCATCCTTTGTTTGGTACTCGCCATTCACTTGATTGATTATCAGTTGGGAGTCTCCATACACTCTAAGGGCCATGATCTGCCACTACACTACTATTCTAAGACCTATGGTTAATGCCTCATACTTTGCAATGTTATTAGTGCTTGGGAATGCCAATTTTTAGGATCTAGGTATACAGTCCCCCTATGGGGTGATAAAGAAGACACCAGCTCCTAATCCATGCTGCGTGTAGGAACCATCAAAATAGAGTTTCCAATGGTCGGCTATGCTGAGATTGAAGATGGATTCATCCAGAAACTCTGATATAAGTGGATTCTCTGAATACATGGGTGCTTCTGCAAGCTAATCTGCGATCACTTGGCATTTGATTGCTTTTTGTTCCACATACTCAATGTCGTATTCAAATAGAATCATGACCCACTTGGCCATCCTTCCTGTGAGCATTTCCTTTGATAATAGGTACTTGAGGGGGTCAATTTTGGTGATGATTTTGATTTTGTGTGCCAACATGTAGTGTCTAAATTTATATGAAGCAAACACTACTGCTAGACATGCTTTTTTGATGAATGAGTAGTTTAACTCATGCTCGACCATTATGCGGCTGATGTAATAGATGGCCCTGTTTGTCCCATTTTCATCATGCTGAGCTAGAAGAGCACCGAGGGTAGCTATTGTTGCTAACACATAGAGGATTAGTGGATTTATTGGGATTGGTGGCATGAGGACCGGAGGTGTGAGAAAATAGTCTTTGATTTTATTGAAGGCTTCCTCACACTTGTCATCCCACTTGTACGCTACTCCCTTGTGAAGTAGGTGAGAATACAATATTTTCTTGTGTGCCAGTTGTGCTATGAATCTGCGGATGGATTGAACCCTACCTTGGAGGCCTCTCGACTGTTTCAATATTTTGGGTGCTTCCATCTCTAGGATTGCTTTTACTTTGGCGGGATCTATTTCAATACTCCTCATTGACACTATGTATCCCAGTAGCTTTCCTGATTGTATGCCAAAGACACACTTCTTTGGATTTAAACGGACCTTGTATTCCTCCAGCCTATCAAAATAGTGCTCAAGGTTGCTATGTGATCTCTCCTCTTTCTAGATTTTTCTAGTAT
Source organism: Sequoia sempervirens (assembly GCA_007258455.2). Classification (NCBI taxonomy): domain Eukaryota; kingdom Viridiplantae; phylum Streptophyta; class Pinopsida; order Cupressales; family Cupressaceae; genus Sequoia; species Sequoia sempervirens. The sequence continues at coordinate 250,690,297 of VDFB02075321.1, read as the reverse complement.
GTCATCAACATAATCTTCGATAGTTTTTTGGATCATGTCATTAAAGATTAACATCATATCTCTTTGGTAGGTGGCCCCAACATTCTTTAGGCCGAATGGCATCATGTTCAAGTAGTAGGTACCCCATGGAAAAGTGAAGGTCATTTTGTATTGGTCTTCTCTGGAAATCATTATTTGGTTGTACCCAGAGAAACCGCCGATTAGAGAAAGTATTTCATGTCTTGTTGTCATGTCCACTATCATGTCAATGTTAGGCAATGGGAAATCATTTTTCATTTTGTTTAGATCTCTGAAATTCATGCAGATTCAGATGCCCCCATTAGGTTTTGAAATAGGAACCATAATTGACACCCATTCTAGATAGTCTATTGGTTATATGAATCCTACGTCAAGTAGTTTCTTCACTTCCATCTTGACTAGCAGGGTGATATGAGGATGCATTTTTCTCAATTTTTGTTTGAAAGGCTTTGCTTCAGGGTAGACTACTAAGTGATGAACAACAATCTTTGGATTGAGCCCGGGCAGGTCAACATAGCTCTATGCAAAATTAACTTGTCTCTCTCTTAATAAGGCTGCTAGGAGCTCTTGTTCCTTTGACAACAATGACTCTGCATAGAATGTAATGTGCAGTGTTTCTTCTATTCCCAAGTTGACTGGGTTGCATTTTTTGGCTAGGACAACTGATTTTTCCTAGTGTAGAGCTTTGAGAGGAAGATTGAATCCCCCATCCTCGGGCACCTCAAATAGGTTTTCACCGTCAGATGCATCCTTTATTTTTACTATTTTTGGGTCAGAGAGTGCCACAGTGTGGTTTTCACTCAAGGACGTAGATATTATTCTCAGTTTTTCAGTTTTGTGACTGAGGGATTCAATCGTTTCCCCATAATATGCATGTGTATCCAACTCAATGATGAATCCTACTTTATGATCCCCACATGGAATATTATCCTCTAGTCCCATGAATTATGAGAGCTCCTCATCATTTTTGAATGTGTCAAGAATTGGCGGTCCTCGTTGGTCGTAATTGATGAGTTGTGGGTAGACTAGCTATATCTCATGTGATTGGTTCTCAGACTCATAAGATAGGGTGTTGATCATGAAGAGGTTAGAATCTTCAAATAGTGTGGGTATACCTCTCTTAGGTTTGTCATCCTCACTACTACATATCTCAGTGATGTCAAAGGTAAAATTGTCTAAGGGAAGACCAGTGGATACGGGTAATTGCAGGGTGGCTGCCGTTTGCTGAGGAGTTTTAGCTTTCTTAACTTGGGGATTTCAGCCACGTATGGTTATACTCAAAGTGGTACATCCAAGGCCAATATTTCTCATTTGCATCTTTGAAATGATTGGTATTAGAAGCCCATTGTCATTTTCCCCAATTTCTAGTTTCTATCATAGCCCATTGCGAGCATCATTTGCAAACCTTTTTTGCTATCCTCCATAGGTAGATCAGCTTCCAATCTATTGTCTTGATATAGGAGATGGGATAGGTCCTCCTCTATTACTTCTTAGTCGAGATCTCCCCAGCTTCTAAAGTTGGAATATCCTTTAGTGAATGTTTGTGATGTGGAGGCTTCATTTGATTGCAATCGTCCTCGTGGTCTGGGAGATTGTGGTAATTCTCCCACCACAAAAGAATTTTTGGGAATTATATAGTTTCCACAACCATTGTTCTATATGATGACTTTGATATCAAAGATGGTGGGGATGACAGTAGTGGCGGGTGTCTTTGTCACAAAAGTGGAAGCGAGAGTGGTTGGATCAATGTATGGTGTTGATGGGCCTTCATCATTTTTAGGCACCTGAGGGATTTTGTAGTATTTTTCCTCTAGGTTCTTGCAATAAGAGAATGGTCTGGGATCCCCATGGATGGTGACCTCTTGGCCTTCATTTGTGAATTTGACACATTTATGGAAGGTTGATGCTACTACTTACATCACATGGATCCATAGACATCCTAGGAGAATGTTATAAGGAAGATCAAGGTCAAGGACCTGACAGGTGGTTTCCATGATTGTTGGCCCTACTTGAATAGGGATTTAGATTTTTCCTTGGGATACTCTTTCCTAATCATCATATTCCATGATTGTGATGCCTTTTCCTTTGTCGATGGAATCCTTAGATATTTTTAGGCTCTTAATGAGCTTGAGAGAACAAATATTCAAACCTCCACCTCCATCCACCAAGACTCGTTTGACTTTGTTTTTCTGCACTAGGAATTCCAAATGGAATGCACGGTTGTGAGATGGTTGAGCAGGAAAATCTTGATCGAAGAATGTAAGGAGATTCAGAGTAATGATGTTTCCAACCATAGCTTGGAATTGTTCCACGTCAAGATCTATGGGGATGGTGGATGAAGCCAGTGCTTCCTCAAGGATTTTCTTGTGGGTGGATGAAATTTTTAGCAACTCCATGCTGGAGATTTCTATTGGGGTTCTTTTTCAGTTGATTGAGGACATTATAATCATTGGAAAAATATCTTGAGTTGGGATTGGGTGCTCTGTTTGGCTGAGATGACCCTACAATGGTAATTTTCTTACCTCTTGTGGTGACTCCACAATCAACATGGGATCCTTTGATGGTGATGGTAGTGCAATATTCATCCAAGGATGTGACAACATGGTCATATACATGATTTACACTCTTCAAGGTGCCTTTTCCCTTATCATTGTTGTTGTTCCCTTTACTATTATGATTAGGCATCAGATTCATGTAGATTTTGAGGTTCTGGTTTCCTGCTAGTTGCTCCACATTTATAATTTTTTGATCAATGAGGTCTTGGATTAGGTTTTTCAACCTCATGCAACTATTAGTCATGTGCCCTTTGATTTTTTGAAAGTCACAGAGCTATTTTTCATTGTACCAGGGTGGTTTTAGCTCTAGTTCCTAGTAATTCTCATAAGTGGGAGCCTTGATGAGGTTTTATTTTATTAATTTCTTCATGATGACTTCGAGTGGTTCCCCAAGGGTAGTGTACTTGCGCTTAGGGGAGTTTTTTTTGCTAGGGTGGTCCCCTTTGATCGTTTATGTTGTTGATCACTTGATTGTTCAGTTGTTGTGTCATTGCATTAGCTTGATGATTGTTTTGATGATCGTTTTGAGGTTGTTGTTGGGGTGTGGGTGTGTTTTGCTGAGGGGTGCTGATGACAACTTTGGTGTCAACAATACCGTTGTTGGTAACATTTTTTTTCTTTCCTATGTATGAGGTTTTTCATTGTAATTGGTGGATGGGCGATTGTTTTGATGTTCGGGATATGCGGGTGATCCTCCTTGTGACATAAGGGCTCATTCGATGTTAAGTGCCTTAGAGATCAATTATTCATATTTGGTGTTGCCTTGCACTTTGAGATGAAATGCCAAGGCTCTGTTGAGATTCAAAATGTTAGTACAGACTTGTTGTTCTTCTGGAATGACCCATTTTCTTCAATTTACCTTGGATCGCCATCGTTGTAGGAATGAAGCAAATGATTCATTATTCCCTTGTTTTAGAGCTAATAGTTCCTCTAGACTGACATCCATTCCGATATTGAATGTGTAATTTGTGATGAATGTGTCTACTATCTCTTGGAACTTTTTGATGCCAGGAGGAAGGCGAGAGAACCACTCCATGGCTTCACCAACCAAAATTCTAGGAAATACTCACATCAAATAAGTATCGTCATCTGTGACTTCCATGCAATGAACCTGGAATTCCCTGATGTGATCTTCAAGGTTTCCCATCCCATGGTATTTATCAAATTTGGGGATCTCAAATCCCTTTGAGAATGGTTTCATTGTAAGACTCATGTCAAATGGGTAAGGACACAAGTTTCTGGGTGTTTTGGTGCTTTTCCCTGATTGAAGATCAAGCACTTATTGTGAGAGTAACTTGATTTGTGTTGTCACATCATTTTGCGGATCACGGGGTGGGATGAAGGTGTTCTCTGGTGGATCAATTGTCGACAAGATGGGTGGGTTGGTTGATGTTTTCACATTTTTTTGCACAAAATATGCCTATAGTTGTTGTACCAACAATGCTTGTTGTTGATCCTATTGTTGTTGTGCTAATAGTGCCTGTTGCTGAGCTTATTGTTGTTGTTGTGCCAACAACGCTTGTTGTTGGGCTTCTAATTAGGTTGCTTCTTGTTGTTCTTGTTATTGCTTCAACACTTGTGGATATGCTTACTATTGGGCTACTTCTTGTTGTGCAAGGTATTGTGCTTGATCTTGTGCTTGTGCTTGTGCTTGTGCTTGTTGGGTAGCTTGGTATTGGGCTTGAGCTTGCACATGTGCTTGAGCCTGAGCTTGTGCTTGTTGGGCAATCTTGTGCAATTTGTGTAGCTTATGCAATGTAGCCTGCACTGCTTGAGTGGCTTGAGCTGCTTATTGTGCTTGTTGTTGTAATAAGGCTTGGGCTTGTGCATCCTGCTGTGATGTTTTTGCTTGTAGCGCTTGTTGTGTGGCTTGAGCAGCTTGGGCAACTTGTTGAGTAGCTAGCTGTGCAGCTTGTCAGTTTTGGATTTGTTGGAGTTCCTTCTGATAGGCAGCCTATTGAGTGACTTGTAGCACAATACTATATTGGTTTGATGTGTTTGAATTGGGTGGTGGTGGTGGCAAAGGTGGGTTTGGAATGGTGCTTGTTGTGGTAATGAGAGGCACCATCGTATTGATGTTTGGGATTTGAGTGGTGGATGGTGCAATCGATATGCTTGGTCCTTGAGAGACCACGTTTTGAGATGTTTGGGGGATGGTTGATGATGTGATGGTGGTGACTTGCATTATCGGGATGGTTTACATCTATTGTTGTGATATCGATGGCAAGATTTGGGGATTTGGTATGGTGCTTTGATTGATGTTTGGTAAAGGGGGAAGTCCTAAAGCAAGAGGTGGTGTGGATAATGGTGGAAGTGGTGGAAATTTAAGTGGCATACTCCCTTGGGGGAATGATGAAGATGTAGTGTCAAAGATTCCCCTTGGTCCAAATAGGTCTTGTTCTCCTTGTGAGGTTATGGGGAGAGAAGTTTGAGGTGTTACGCAAAATTATGATGGGTCATTATGATCATGAAAGGTGAGGGGGACATATGGATGTGATGGATTTTGGGGTGTGGATTGTCCCAAGATGGTTTTTGCATCCAAATCTTGATTGTTTACAAGGGGATGTGTTTGTAGTGCATTGAGAAATGAACTTCCCTTGTTAACAATGGGTTGGGTTGGAGCAATGGATGATGTAATTTTGGGAATGGGTTGGGTGATGCTTTTAAATGGAGGTGTAGATGAGATGGGAAGTGTGGATGAAATTGGAATCATGACCCCAAAATATGGTTCCACAATAGTGATCACATCAAAATCAGAGGGGAGTTTAGCCCCTTGCTTTACTAATTCAAGCATTTATAGTGAGGGATTGAGTCTCATCATGATGTTAATAATTTTTTCATTCTCAGGATTTTGGACCATCTTGGTGATCTCATCTTGTGTCATTCCAAAGGGTTATTGGTAAGATCCTCCACTTGACATTCCTCCTGAGGATTTTGTGATGATGAAGGAAAGTTAGTTAGAGGATTGCTTGATCCAATGGGATTTATTTCAGAATTTTTTTGACTTAAGTCACTTGAAGTGGATGTTTCTTTCTTGGCTTCCATGTTCCTCTTGTGTTGAGATCTAGTTTGCACCATAAAATATGGATCAATTTTCAATAATGTGGGAGATGAATCTCTAATTCTTTGGATTGATCTAACTTTAGGTATAAAAGAGAAAATTTAGGATGATTTAAGGATCAAAGGTGTGATGGTGAAGATGTGTGAAAAATGGATGATGTGGATGATTGAACTCTTAAAATATCTTGAGGGGATGCTATAATTTTAGGACTTTTAGGATTTTTGGATTTGTTTTGGATTTTGATTTTGGATTCTCTGATTTTTGGATTAACCTTGATTTGATTTTGGATTGCTTTGGTTTTGGATAATGAAGTAATAGATCCCAAGATGTTGGATGTATCTATGGGATAGAATTTCTCACAAAATGATAATTTGACTAAGTGTGGGGAGAAGGGTGCATCTACCCACACCTATTAACACAAGATGATAATTCAACCAAGTATATGGAGAAGGATGCATCTACATATACCTAGCTAGACAAGATGATTTGATAATTTTGACTAAGCATATGAAGAAGGATGCATCTACATATACCTAGCCAAAGATGATGTTTTGATTTAAGGATTTCAAGGATTTTGGCTTTCCAAAAAGTCTAGCATGAAGGATGATTTCAAGATTCTCAAAAGTTGTTGGTGAGATGATTTTGTTTTGATGTTTGAAAGATGGATGAGGGTTTTTATTTTGATCCTAGGTGTACCTAAAAAGACCCTTGTTTACAAGACCTCAGTTTTGAAGAACATTCTTTAATCTAATCAAGGTGTTCAAATTCCCAAAAAAGATTTGGATTTTGATAATAATAGAATGAGTACAATCTGGTCTTGTTTCTTGAAGCTTTTCAGGAAAAGTTGAAAAGTAATCTTCATTTGAATTTGTAGAGCTTTGAGAGATGCTTTTGATGTTCTTTCAAACTAAGAGCTTTTGATTTTCATTTCCAGATTTTGATCTTGCATGAAATCATTGGAGACACATGTGTGAGATTCAATTGTTCTTAGCTTTGTTTAGTGACTTATTTTTACCACAAACACTTCTTGATTAGGTTTTCAAACTAGATGTCTAATGTCTTAACTTCTTCTCATCCCACAAAGTATATCATGTGGAACTTTGATGAAATCAAGGCAAGGGTTACCTATTGTTAACTTTAGTAAGCAAATTGAGATATAAATCCAAGTGTTTAGAAACCTCTAAGGATATAAGCCCAAGGGAAAGCAATAACACATGAATTTGGTCAATTGTATTTGCTTCCTAAAGGGTTTGAAGTTTTTATGACAATGTTAAATGTTTGTTTCCCAATGTTTACAAACAAGCAAAGTGTTTTGTAACTAAGAACACACACAATCCTATGGATATGAAAGACTATATTTGTTGAGTCCCCACTTGGACAAGTCTAGCTACGCTTATTTTTAGTGAATGGTTAGATGCTTGACCCCACTAGCTCCCCTCCACGACACTCACTTATATGGGGCAGCCAAGCATTAGCACCCATGAAACTCCCATGGCATACTTTCCATTTCTACTAAAAACCATAAAAGTGTAGGGTGGCTTTAGAACGACCGTTCTTGCACCAAAAAATAGATTTTGGCCTTCTAAACAAGGGTTTTAATTCAGACTTTCCATTCATAGGGATTGATCCATGTGGCGAGAGACCATTGTTTCCCTTCTTGTTGGAACCAACTGCGTGATATTGGCCCTCTAAGATAAACAAAAGTGAGCAAGTAATATATGTGACTCTATCAATCTTTGTTGCAACACAAAGAGAGAGAATGTACGCAATACCCTCCACTCACACTCACAAGGTGTTTTGTTCAATTTTAATCCCAAAATGAAATGTGGGGGCAATTACTTTACTCAACTTAAGATCACCAAAAGGCCTTTTGATTCTCAATATCACCGCGAGGTGCTAGAGAAGCGCATACGTCCTTTCGATGGTATTAATTTGAGTAAGCAATTACAAGACAAAGAAGCAATTGTTTATTTTAAGTCCACAAAGCAATAATGACTTATTTTTAGAACACCAAAGGAAATGTGAAAATTTCCTTGTTCAGTTATTAATCCTCAAACCAAATCTAGTGAGTTTATCCTAAAGTTCATTTTAGCCCTTTGTAAGAAGAAATTGAAATGTTATTTTTAGAGCCCAAAAGAAAATTAGTAGGTCCTAAGCATATGATAGATAAAAAATTTGCAAGAGAAAATTTTGAATTCTTTAAGAGTGTTAAACAAACACTAAAGTGTTTAAAAGCACTTGGTATAATGAGGAAGTGATGTCATCATGTTTCTTTGCTCCTTCACCTTTGATGAAACCAACCTACAAGAAAAATAGTTAAATCTGCAAAACAAAAGTTAGGAAAGCATGTAATAACCCAAATGATCAGAATTGAAAAAGGCACATTTCATAAAAAGACTGAATTTCACTTTTTACTTCCTTCCAGTGGTGGAGTCTACACAGGTGGTGCATTTTGAAGCTATCTAGCAGTGCTATATAGTGCCACTTGTCAGTCAGCATTTCTCTACAACAAAGACAAAGACTGTGATTGCATTGCTATTTTGGTCAGTGGTGGATTTTGGAATTTAAAAATTCTAGTGTGTGAGAATAGACCTAACGGTGTTGTTTGGAAATTTGAATCTCGGGTAGGAAAGAAAAAGCATCATTGTTTGGAGTTTGAAGCGATGGTATATGGTGATGCTAGAGTTCTAGTGGTTCTGTATTGTGAGGCTGATATGCTAGTGGTGGAGTTCCCTATAGACACAAAAATAGAGAAAAAAGCATGAAATTTGATAATAAAAAACATGATTTAAACTTCTAGTTAGCCCTCCTTCTAGTGCCAAGTGTAGAACCCCAATCCTAATACTTGTAAAACACAATAAAAAAACACATTAGAATATTCAAATGCAAGTTAGAATCTAGGTTCTCCATGAAATCCATTTTCAAAGCTTAAATTAGGGAATAAAATGAAAAACACAATAAGAAAGCAATAAGATAGATTGAATCCTAATTAAACAAGCAAACTCTTGATCCCATGGGGGAATTTGTGCCAATTTGATGTGAAAATTGGCACTTTCCCAACTCCAATGATGCAATGTTGATGAGCGATGAAGAGTGATCCACTTTGTTGAAGATTCAAATATGCTCTGTGATGAAAAAACCTACATAACCTAGCTAAGACTTTGATAAAATGGATAAAAATTGCTATGGATTTGAGTATAGTAAGTTTACTCAAGTTGTGGATGATGAAATGAGGAAAGAAGCCTCTTATTTATAGAATGGAAAGATGGAGAAATTCCCAAAATGAAGCAATGTGGGACTAACTTTCAACCAATGGCAAGATGCCACTTGTCAAGAGATGAATGGATGGAGGATGTGCACATTTTGATGAATGTGCCCATAAATGCATTTAGGTAAAATTTGAAAATAATGAAATAACATGGAAGATGGAAAAAGGAATGAATTAAATGCCACTTGGCTGAAGGAAAAAGGACTTGTAAGATGAAATAAATGTCTTGTTGGAAGGACAAAGTCCACTTGGAGAGATTTCAAATTTGAAGGAATATTCCTCTATTATGCCATGTTAAGAGAAAATAGTGATTTAATAAATGAATTAAATCTATTTTCATTTGCAAGTGGAAAAAGCTAGAGGATGGGACATGGATTAGAATTAAATTAATCAAGGGTTAATTATTTTAATGAAGGATTAGATGATGTGACAAATTTGACTTAGATTTATGGGTTAATTTAAATAAAAAAGATGAGAAGAATATGATTTTAGAGATAATTAAATAAATATTTTGTTTTATTTAACTAAAGGGTTGATTGGTTAGATTAAATCAAATAAGGTTTTAATTTATTTTATTTAATGAGATAGACTTTAGAAATTAATTAAATAAAGAGCTAGGGTTAATTAGATCAGATTGATTAATTCAACTAACGAGGGAGAATGACTTAATCAGATAAATGATTTATTTAATTAAGAGAGGAAACTTGGTGGATTTAATAAAATAAGGGTTGTCTGAACCCTCTTCCTACTACCTGCAAAACAACATGAATAAACAAGTTAGACAAGGAAATGCAAGCTAAAACAAGGATTGCCCATGAAATCCATTTGCAAATATCAAACTAGGAATGAAAATATTGAAGAACACAATGCAAATGAGAAAAGAAAGATTAAATCCTAATTTAAATAGAAAACATATGATCCCAAGGGGGAATTGGTGCCAATTTGATGTGAAAATTGGCCCTTTCCCAATTCCTATGATGAAATCTTGATGTGTTGAAGATGATCTTGATCCACTTTGATGAAAGATGAGAACTCCAAGCCAAATCTGCAAAAGAACCTAGCTAAGAACTCAATGGTGATAGATGAAACTTGATAGATATTTGAGCATGGTAACTTTACTCAAATTGTGGATGGATAAATGAGGATATGAGCTCTTTATTTATAGGATTTTAAGATGGATGAATGTCCAAATTTGAGCAATGTGGGACTAACATTCATCCAATGATATGGTGCCACTTGTCAAGCTATGAATGGATGATGGATGTGCAAGATTTGGGGTTTGTGCCAATAAATGCCAATATTTGAAATTCAAATTTGTTGAAATGACATGTAAGAGGGAAGGGAAAATGCAATAAATGCCACTTGGCTCAAGGCAAAAGACATGTAAGAGATCTTAAATGCCTTGTTTTTTTTTTTTTTTAGACTGCAGGAATCGGGTAGCACAACCCCCTATAAACTGCAGTGCTGGTAAACTTTTTAACGCGACCGGCGGCGCTGGTGCGACACGCCCTCCGTACCACGGGGGTGAGGGAGACTAGAACTTGTGACCAACCTCCTGCTACAGGAAAGATTTAGCCAACCAAGCTAGGGCCCCAACCCATCTTAAATGCCTTGTTGGATGTACATATTGACTTGGAATTTTTGAATTCAAATTGAGAGAATATTCCAAAAGATGCCTTGTGAGGAAAATAGAGATTTAATAAATGAATTAAATCTATTTTCATGTGCAACTTGCATTATCTAGAGGATGTGACATGAGATGAGGTTAAATTAATTAAGGGTTAATTAATTTAACAAGAGATTAGATGATGTGACTTATTTGACTCAGATTTATGGGTTTATTTTAATCAAATAAGAGAGGAATATGATAAGGGGCTAATTAAATAAGGATTTTGATTTATTTAATTAAAAGGGATGGTGTTAGATTAAATCAAATAAGGTTTTAATTTATTTAATTTAATGGATAGACTTGAGGGATTTAATCAAATAAATTCATTATTTAATTAAATAGGGATAATTAGACCAGATGGATTGATTTAATTAACATAAGAGATTGGCTCAATTAGATAAAATGATTTGTTTAATTAAGAGACAAATATTGATGAATTTAATCAGATAGGGGAATTTGATTAAATGGTTAGACCGAGGGATGATTCAGGAAGAAACGATGTTAGTAAGCTAGGATCGAATGTGCGATGTCAATCAGTATATTTTTCGATGTCTACATTTTTCCCCTCTTTGAAACAATGCACTTGTTGCATTGGCTCAAATAATAACCTTGCTAAAATCAAAGTTCAAAATTCTCTAATTTTATGATGCCCCACTGTTGCCCCAGCGAGAAGAATTACGCTGGTATATTGCCCCCTCGAGAGATTGGGTGAAGAGGTTCGATTTGAGGGTCGATCTATTGACAAAGAGGTTCAAGATCATATCAACTCGTATGTTTGATGTAGATAGAATTGATGATGTAGACAATCATCAGCCATGGGTAGCCTCATGCCTATTTTGATATATTACACGGTCCACTTGATCATGATTTGTACCATGACAGTGACATTATTGATGATGAGATGATTATGATGTTTATATGTAATGGATGATATGATGATGCATGGATGATATGGATGCACATGATTTGATATGATGATGCTTGGATGATTATGAAAATAGATGATAAATGTATGGTTTATAAGATGTTTAGAAAAACCAATCTATATTATGCAATGATGGGGATGAATGCATGTGGTATGATTAATGCTTTCTATATGATATGATATTCATTATGCAGTATGGTTTTTGGATGCAGGATGGATGCATTAATGATGATTTATGATTAACTATCATGGTACCATGTTAGCGCAAAAATCAAGAGATATAAGAAAATAAGAGATTTCAACAAGACATGAGATGATGATGATGATGATTTCTTAACAAGGAGTTGGGATTTTCAAAGGGCCAATTACCTTATTTTTGATAACACACGTAGGAACGATGCATCAGGGTATAAAGAACCAAGATGGTGTTGGACCTAGTGTGATGGAATTTGACTCAACAAAAAGATAGGAGTATTCTTGTTCACACCTGACATACAAAAACCTTGCTGGGACGTACCTAACAAAGAAAATATTCGCCAAGGTTATATTACAAGAACATCCAACAAGCACAACAAATAAAAATATAATGATCGTTGCCCCATTCCTATCTCTCTAAATCCCTTCATTGGGAACATCATTAAGAGGTCCTTGGAATGAGCACCAAAAGAAAAGATCAAGTATACAAACAAGCCAATGTTCTTCATACCTTTAGCCAAAGGGATGTGTTTTGATAGGATAAGAATCCAAGGTGATATCCAAAGTGATGCCCATTGTCGGAATGATATATCCTAGGACATGCATTGTATAGGATGATGATGGGTTGATAAGTTGATTGATAGGATTTTGATATAAAGTTGATTGATATGTTTGAAAATGATCAAGAATTTGATTTTGTTTTAAAGATTTGTTGTTTGCTTTTGATTTTACGATTGAAGCTTTCTTTTGTTGATTGTTGTGATTGTTTCTGTTTGTGTTGCCAAAGGATGAGGGTGACGATCAGTTTATTATGGATGATTGATTATTTTGAGTGAAATCAAGATGAGATGGATGGATTTTTTTTTTTCAAATAGTTAGATGCTTTTGATGTTTTTGGAATGTTTTGAGGATATTCTTGGTGTTTTTTCGAGATTTTACAAATGTTTTGATTTTTTATTTTCCATTGTTTTTGGGATTTTCTGAGATTTTGACCAAGAAACTAACCTAAAGACCTATCCTAGGGGTCTCGAGGGCTAATCAATAGATTAGCCTTTCCTATGTTATACACGCAAAGACCACGTAGTTCGACTGATGACTTGACCGATTTACAGATGATGATATACATGATGAGATGCCAGTTTATTATGACGGACTCCTATAGGACTGACCTAAATGTCTCGAGGGATGATCAAAGATCAACCTTGCCTACGTTCAAGCTCAGAGATGATGCAGTTCACAAGACAACCTTGTTTTTGAGATTTTGATGATTTTGATGTTTTTGCATTTTTTGATGTGTTTTGAATGTTTTTGGATTTTTTGATTTTCTAATGTTTTTGGATTTTCTGATTTGAGGACTTTAAGAATATACATGAATCTGATCCGATGAGAACGTGCCCCTAGCGTGATGCAATAGACTACTCTGATAAAGGTAGGACAAACTAACCTTGAGGATGGGTCGAGTAGTACTAGGAGGGATCATGATACGAAAAAAGGACCAAGCTATGGTGTAGATGCGAATGGATGAGTGATGGATGGAGACCTGAATGTGATGGATGATGGAAGTGAAATGGAGGGATGATGCAAAACAAGCCACAAAGATCCTAGTGGATGGAAAGTGCTTATTTATGCAAGGTGCTTGTTTGCCAAGTTTTCAGCAAGGTACTTTTCCAAAGTGCCACCTAAGTAGTTTTCACTAGAGGACGATTTTTTTCTTTTTTGTTTCCCTTTTTCTATTTTTTTGGATTTTTTTATTTTTTTATTTTTTTGTTGTCACCAAGTCGCCTGTTTTCCAGGTTTTCACCAAAGTAACCATTTTTTTAGGACTTTTTCTAATTTTTTGGATTTTCTGGTTCTATACCCTGAAAGAATTAGGCATAAATTTTTTTGAGATGGGAGCTATTCATGGGCTCCTGCAAAGGTTCCCCTTCGAGTGTTGAGAGCTGGTATGCCCTTGATTTGTAGCTTGTTGTGATGATGAAGGGTCCTAACCAATTAGGTTTGAACTTTCCTTTGCTGCTAGGGTTCCGGACATTCTTCTGATTTTCCTTTAAGACTAGTTCTCCGACTTGGAAAGTCCTGCTTTCAATTTTCTTGTTGTAGCTTTGTTTGATTCTATTTTGATAGACTTGCAGATGGTTCAGAGCATCTAGCTCATTTAATCTTGACACCCGGTAGTCCTCATCAGTGATGATATTTTGCAATGATATTCTGAGGGATGGGAGCTCGATCTCAATGGGGAGTACAACTTCTGATCCATAGACCAAGGAGAATGGGGTGGTGCCAGTGGGTGTGCGGATGCTAGTTTGATAAGCCCAGAGGGTGGGATTAAGCTGCAAGTGCCAGTCATGACCTGCATCATTGACTGTTTTCTTGAGGATTTTGAGGATGGTTTTGTTTGTGGCTTCTGCTTGGCCATTGCCTTGGGGATATTATGGGGTGGAAAAGCTATGCTAGATTTTGAATTTCTTGCATAAGTCGCGAACCTCCTGGTTCTTGAATGGTGTCCTGTTATTTGAGATAATGGCTTGGGGGACACTGTAACGACATATGAGATAGTCCAGGATAAATTTTGAGATCTGCTTTCTAGTGATGTACGTCATGGGTATGGCTTCCACCCACTTTGTGAAGTACTCAATTGTAGTTATAATGAATTTATGGCCATTGGATGAGGTGGGCGTGATTTTCCCAATGAGATCGAATCCCCACTACGAAAAGGGCCATGGTGTGATGATCGGATGGAGCTCTTGAGCTAGAGCATGGATGAGGTCCCCATGTTGCTGACATTGTATACACCTCTTAGCATGATCGTGCGCTTCTCTTTCCATTGTGGACCAATAATACCCCATCCTCAGCAGTCTCTTGGCAATGTTCATCCCACTTGAGTGTGATCCATAGATACCATTATGAACTTCGGTTAGAGTGGTTAATGCCTCCTCAACATTTAGACATCGTAGTAAGGTACCTTATATGCTTCTACGGTTGAGGGTATCACATAGGATGACAAATCTGGATGCCTTTTTAATACAGGTTCATTTTAGGCTCGATGGTAGGTCAGCAGGTATGAATCCTATTCAAAGATATGTATAGATGTCATGATACCAAGGATCGCCAGGACCAACGATTTCACACACATATTCTGATTCTGGTACCTTAAATGTGGGGATGAGAAGCTGCTCAATCAAAAATTCATATTCCGACATGTTGTGAGGGATGTCTAATAGGGACCCAATTGTAGCCATGGTGTTTGCTGCTCTGTTGTTGGTTCTTGGAATCTGCTCAAATGTTATGTCAATGAAGCATTCCTTTAGGGTCTCCACCAATTTCTTGTATGGAGTGAGCTTATCATCCTTGGTCTAATATTCATTATTGACCTGATTTATGATCAACTGAGAGTCTCCATACACCTTGAGAGCTATGATGTTCCATTGCACTGCTATCCTGAGGCCTATAGTCAAAGCCTCATATTCCACTATGTTGTTGGTGCATGGAAATGCCAATTCGTATGACTTCGGTATGCAATCCCCTTGTGGGGTGATGAAGAAGATGCCAACTCCTAATCCATGTTGTGTGTATGAACCATCGAAGTATAATTTCGAATGGTCAGTTACATTGAGGTTAAAAATGGATTCATTTGGGAATTCTGAGACAAGAGGATTCTCAAAATAAATGGGTGCTTTTTCTATTTGATCTGCAATAACATGTCCCTTGATTGCCTTCCTCTCTACATACTCGATGTCATACTCTGACAGTATCATCACCCATTTTTCCATTCTACCAGTGAGCATTTCCTTGGATAAGAGATACTTGAGGGGATCAATTTTCACGATGAGCTTTATCTTGTGTGCCAGCATATAATGTCTAAATTTTTGGGATGCAAACACTACTGTGAGGCAAGCTTTCTCGATAAATGAGTAATTTAGCTCATGACCGTCCATTGTTTTGCTGATATAGTGGATAGCCCTCTCCATTTCATTTTCATCATGTTGAGCAAGAAGAGCTCCAAGGGCTACTGTTGTTGCTGACACATATAAGATCAATGGATTTCTTGGGATAGGTGGCATTAACACTGGTGGTGTCAGTAGGTATTCCTTGATTTTGTTAAATGCCTCTTCACACTTTGTATCCCACTTGTATGCTACCCCCTTGTGGAGTAGGTGAGAATATGGTTTTTGCTTGTCTACCAGTTGTGCTATGAATCATCAGATGGATTGAAGTAGGCCTTGGAGGCCTCTCAGTTGTTTTAATGTATTTGGTGCTTCCATCTCGAGGATTTCTTTTACTTTTTTCGGATCCACCTCGATACCCCTCATGGAGACTATGTATCCTAGAAATTTACCTGATTGTACACCAAAGACGCACCTCTTGGAATTTAGTGTGACTTTGTATTCCTCCAGTCTGTCAAAGATAGCACTTAGGGTTGCTATATGAACTTGTTTCTTTCTTGACTTAGCTAGAATTTCATCGACATAGTCTTCAACTGTTTTGTGGATCATGTCATGGAATATTAATGTCATGGCCCTTTGATAGGTTGCTCCTACATTCTTTAGGCCAAATGGCATCATGTTCCAGCATTAGGTCCCCCATGGACAAGTGAAATCCGTCTTGTGTTGATCTTCTTTTGCTATCATGATCTGGTTGTATCCTGAAAATCCATCCATTAGTGATAGCATCCCATGCCCTATTGTCATGTCTATTATCATGTTGATGTTGGGAAGCAGAAAATCATCCTTGGGACATGCTTTGTTCAAATCTCTGAAATCCGTATAGATTCTGATGGCTCCGTCAGGTTTTGAAACAGGTACCAAATTGGTCGGATAAATCCTGCATCTAACAACTTTTTGACCTCCATTTTGACTAACAAAGTGATTTGAGGATGCATTTTCCAAAGCTTTTGTTTTACCGGTTTTGCTTCTGGATACACTTCTAAGTGATGAACCACAGTCTCTAGATCAAGTCTTAGCATGTTAGCATAACTCCATGCAAAGTTGATTTGTCTTTCCCTTAGGAATGCTGCTAGGAGTTCTTGCTCTTCTGATAATAATGATTCTGCATAGAATGTGATATGTGGGGTCTCCTCTGTTCCTAGGTTGATAGGATTGCATTTTTTGGCCAAGACTATTGATTTATCTTGATGAATAGCCCTTAGAGGAAGATTGAA
The DNA here is from genome assembly GCA_007258455.2 of Sequoia sempervirens. Lineage (NCBI taxonomy): Eukaryota > Viridiplantae > Streptophyta > Pinopsida > Cupressales > Cupressaceae > Sequoia > Sequoia sempervirens. Next base: position 250,673,448 of record VDFB02075321.1, on the reverse strand, counting down.
TCCTTCATCCTCGGGTGCCTCAGAGAGGTTTTCACCATTGGATACATCCTTTATTTCTACTTGTCTTGTTACAGAGTGCCACAATGTGGTTTTCACTCAAGGACTTGGATATGATTCTTATTTTCTCACTTTTGCAACTCAAGGATTCAATCGTTTCCCCGTAATAGGAATGTGTGTCCAACTCCATTATAAACCCTACCTTGTGATCCCCCTCTGGAATGTTATCCCTCAATCCCATGAATTCTAAGAGTGCCTCATCATTTTTGAATGTATCAAGAACTGGTGGTCCTCATTGGTCATAGTCGATTAGTTGGGGGTAAACTAGATGGATCTCATGATTTTGATGATTGGATTCAAAGGAGATGGTACTAATCATACATAGGGTGGTGTCCTCAAATAACCTAGGTAGATTGGATATGGTGTCTTCATCATCGCTACTAGTATAGGGATCAATTATAAAATTATGTGTTTCTCTACCTGTGACTATTGGTGAGTGTACTTGTACTAGTACCAGCTAAGGAGAAATATTAACCTTTCTAACCAAAGGACTTTGGCCACGCATGGCTATTCTCAGAGTGGTACATCCAAGACCAATATTTGTTATGGGTCAAGTCTTTGGTATGATAGGTATTATGAGCCCATTGTCATTTTGTCCCAGTCTTTGATTTCTATTGTAACCCATTACAAGCATCATTTGTAGACCCTTGCTTCTTTCATCCATTGGTAATTCAGGTGTTAGTCTTTCATCTCAATACAACATGTGAGATGGATCTGCTTCAATAACCTCATGGCCAAAGTCTCTGCATCTTGTGAATTCAGGATAGTTTTGAGGATAGGTTTGAGATGTGGAAGCTTGGTTTGCTTGTGGGTGTCCCCATGATCTAGGAGATTGTGGTAACTCTCCTATCACAAAAGCATTGTTAGGGAGCTTGTAGCTTCCACAATCGTCCTCTTGGATAATGAGCTTGATGTTGGAGATGGTGGGAATGGTGGGGATTGCGGGTGTCTCTGTCGCAGAAGTGGACGCGAGAGTGGCGGGGTCAATGTATGGTGTGGATGGGCCCTCATCATTCTTTGGCACCTGGGGGATTTTGTAATACTTGGCTACAAGATTTTTGCAATATGAAAACGGTTCAGGATCTCCATGAATGGTAACCTCTTGTGCATTATGTGTAAATTTCACACATTGGTGGAAGGTTGATGCTACAACTTTCATTGCATGTATCCATGGGCATCCCAGGAGGATATTATATGGCAAGTCGAGGTCTAAGACCTAACAATTGGTGTCCATGAGTGTTGGCCCTACTTGAATAGGGAGTTTGATCATGCCTTGAGACACTTTTTCTTGGTCATCATATGCTCTTATCATGATTCCCTTTCCTTTGTTGATGGTATCTTCTAATATTTTCAACTACTTGATGAGGCTATGAGAATAGATGTTCAAACCTGCACCTCCATCCACCAAGACCCTTTTGATTTTTCTCTTGTTTACAAATGCTTCCAAGTGAAGTGCATGGTTGTGGGATGGTTGGGAAGGGAAATCTTGGTCAGAGAATGTAAGGAGATTAGGCATTATGATATTTCTGACCATAGCTTGGAATTGTTCCACATCGAGATCTGCGGGGATAGTGGATGAGGTTAATGCTTCCTCAAGGATTTTCTTATTCACTGATGAGATTTTTAACAACTCCATGATGGAGATGTGTGTTGGCATTCTTTTGAGTTGTTCTACAACATTGTAGCTATACGGAAAGGATCTAGATGAGGGGATTCTATTAGGTTGGGATGATCCTGCTATGGTGACTTTGTCGCCTCTTGTGGTGACTCCACAATCTTCAGCATGGGCACCCTTGATGGTGATGAACATGCAATCTTCATTTAGGGAGGCAATGGCCATTTTGTACACATGATTTACACTGCCCTTCCCTTTGTCATTTTTATTCCCTTTTTTGCCATGATTCAGCATCAGATTCGTATATATCTTAAGATTCTAATTTCCCATAGGTTGTTCCACGTTTATGATTTTCTTGTCAATGAGATCTTGGATGATATTTTTGAGTCTCATGCAATTGTTTGTGGTGTGACTTTTGATTTTGTGAAATTTTCAAAGTTGATTCTCATTATACCAAGGAGGTTTGACATCGGGTTCTTGGTAGTTCTCGAATGTAGGAGGTTTGATGAGTTTTTCGTCAATCAACTTTTTCATTATGTCCTCAAGTGGTTCTCCCAAAATGGCGTATTTTTTGTTTGGGATAAGTTTTGCATTGAGGTGGTCCCCTTTGGTCATTGAGATTATTGATGGTTGGGTTGTTGTTGGGTTCGTATGTTGTGTGATGAGTGTTTTGGTGTTGTGTTTGGGTTTTTTGTGGGGGTGTATGTTGGTGTGGACCACTAATGACCACCTTGGCATCAACGACACCATCATTAGTGACATTTTTGTTCCTTGCCCACATGTGAGGTTTATCATTGTAATTGGATGGTGGACAGTTGTTTTGCTATTCGTGATATGATGTTGATTTCGTGGGTTGAGTCACAAGGGCTCTTTCGATGCTAAGCGCCTTGGAGATTAATTGATCATATGTGGTGATTCCCTAAACCTTGAGATGAAATTCCAAGCAGCTTTCAAGGTTGGCTATGGTGGTACAAAATTGTTGTTCTTTTTGCATGGTCCACTTGCTCTGATTGGCCTTGGATCTCCATCGTTGAAGGAATGAGGCGAAAGATTCATTCTTTCCTTGTTTTAGAGCATATAGTTCTTCAAGACTAACATCCATTGCAATGTTGCATGTGTAGTTTTTAATGAATGCATCTCAAATTTCTTGGAATGTTCTAATGCTTGAAGGTAAGTGAGAGAACCATTCTATAGCAAGGCTTTCCAAGCTCCTAGGGAATAGCCGCATCAAATAAGTATCATTGTATGCGACCTCCATGCAATGAACCTAGAATTCCCTGATGTGATCTTCAGGGTCTCCCATCCCTCAATATTTGTCAAATTTGGGAATCTCAAATCCCTTAGGGAATGGTTTCATTTCTAGGCTCCTATCAAATGGATAGGGAGACAAGTTGCTTGGTGTTTTGGTTGTTCGCCCTGATTGAAGGTCAAGCACTTGCTGCAAGAGCAACTTGATTTGTGTCGTGACATCATTTTGCATATCAGGGGGTGGGATGAAGGTGTTTTGGGGTGTTGCAATCATGGTTTGGATGGGTGGGTTGTTCAGTGGGTTGTTTGATGGTATGTGTATGTTTTTCTGAGTGAGGTAGGCTTCCACCTATTTTTGTATGAACAACACTTGTTGTTGATCTTGTTGTTTTTGTGCTAAGATTTGTGCTTGTTGTTTTTCCAACAACGCTTGTTGTTGGGTGGCCAATTTTTCTACTTCTTGTTGCTCTTGGTATTGCTTTAATGCTTACTGATATGCTTGCACTTGCACTTCTTGTGCAAGACGTTGTGATTGTGCTTGATATTGGGCTTGTTGTGCCTGATATTAAGCTTGTGCTACTTCTCCTTGTGCTTCTTGTTGTTGCAATAAAAGTTTTTCTTGAGCGACCCTTTGTGCTTGTAATGCTTGCGTGGCTTGAGTAACTTGAGCAGCTTGTTGTTGTTGTTGTAGTAAAGCTTGGGCTTGTTGCGCTTGTTGTGCTTGCAATGCGGCTTGTGCAGCTTGGGCAGCTTGTGTGGCTTGAGCGGCTTGCTAAGTGGCTAGTTGTTCAGCTTTTTGTTTATGAACTTGTTGGCATCCTCTTTGGAAAGCAGCTTGCAATGTTGCGTCGTATTGGTTTGATGTGGTGAAGGTTGGTGGTGGTGGATTTGGAATGGTGTTTGTGAAAGTGGTGGTGGTGTTTTGCGTGATGGATGGTGTTGTTGATGTGATTGGTCCTTGAGAGACCATGCTTTGTGATGCTAAAGGGATATTTGATGATGTTGTCATTGCTTGTGTGTTTTTCATTTGTTGTTGTGATATAAATGACAAATTTTGGGCATTTGGTGCAATGCTTTGATTGATGGTTGGGATATAGGTTTCATTGATACTTGGTAGAGGGGGAAGCCCTAAACCAAGGAGTGGTGTAGATGATAATGCTAATGGTGGAAGAGGTGGAAATGTAAGGGGTGTGAGTCCTTGTGAGAATGTTGTGGTGTCAAATATCCCCCTGCTCCAAACATATCTCCCTCTTGTGAATTTGTGAGAAGAGGGGTTTGAGGCGTTGCGTGAAAAAAATGATGATGATGGATCATAATGGAATGTTAGAGGAACTTTTTTATGTAATGGGTTTTTAGGTATGTTTTTATCCAATGTGGTGTTTGTGTTCACATTTTGATTATTAACAAGGGGGTGTTTTTGAAGTGCATTGAGAAATGCACTTCCCTTATTAACATTGGGTTGGGTTGGAGCAAATGATGTGATTTGTGGAATGTTTTGAGTGATGTTTTGGGATGGGGATGTAGATGAAATGGGGATGGTGGATAAGATTGGTGGAAAAGATTTCTCCACTATGGTACTCACATGAAAATCCGAAGGCAACTTGGCCCCTTGTTTTGCTAGTTGAAGCATGCATAACGAAGGGTTGAGCCTCATCATGATGTTGATAATTCTATGGTTATCCGGATTTTGAAGCATTTCAGTCATTTCTTTGCAAGACATTCCAAAGGTAGGATCCTCTCCTTGATTTCTTCTTGTGGATTTTGCGATGATGAGAGGGTCAAAGGATTACTTGATTCGGTGGGATTCATTTCTGCATTTGTTTGGCAAAGATCGCTTCAAGCGGGTGTTTCTTTGTTGGCTTCCATACTCTTCTTGTATTGAGATCTAGTTAGAACCATAAAACAAGGATCAATCTTTGAGAATATGGGAGATGAATCTCTTGATTCCTTGAACCGATCTTTATTTTATGTCCCAAAGTAGAAAGTTTTAGGATGCCTTGAGAATCAAAGTTGATGATATGGATGTTTTTGATTTTGATAAATCTTGAATGAGATACTAGGCTTTTAGGACTTGCTGATTTTGATTTTGATTTTGGATTTGAGATTTTGTCCTTGATTTTTTTTTAATTTTGACTTGGATTTTGAACAAAAAGACCCTAATATGTTGGATGATGATCTAAGGGATAGCTTTGTACAAAGGATGATAATTTGAATATGTGTGAGGAGAAGGATGCATCTACCCACAACTGTTCAAACAAGATGATTATTTTACTAAGCATATGAAGAAGGATTCATCTACATACACTAAGCTAGACAAGATTATTTTGATACCTTTGACTAAGTATATGCAAAAGGATGCATTTACACATACCTAGCAAAGGGTGTTTTGATAAATGTTTTCAAGGATTTAGTCTCAATGATTTTGATGATTTTGATTTTGCCACAAAGCCTAGTATTTAGGATGATTTCAAGATTTTCCAAAAGGTGATGGTGGGATGATGTTTGTTTTGATGTTTTGAAGGATGGGTGAAAAATGATTTTGATATGTTTTGATCCTAAGATGAACCTAAAAAGATACACTTTGTTTTCCTAGACCTAGGTATTGAAGAGAATGCAAATGCTTTCTAAAGACCTTTGTAACAAAGAAATGATTTCATTTGAACACACATTTTCCAATCAATGATTTTTTTTCTTTTGGGGTTATGAGTCTTCAACACATATGAAAGTTCTTTTTGCTTAGCTTTGCTTAATGTCTTTATTTTACGTAAAAAACTTTCTTCAATTAGGTTTTAAAACTAAGATGTCCAATGTCTTAATTTCTTCAAACCCCATAAGATATGTTATGTGGAAATTCAATGAACTTAAGGCAAGGGTTTCCCTATTGTTTACTTAAGAAGACAAATTGAGATATAATCCAATGTTTAGAAACCTCTAAGCATGTGAATCCCAAGGGAAAGCAATAACATATGGATTGAGTCAATTGTATTTGTCTTCGAAAGGGTTTGAAATTTGGATAATGTTAAGTGTTTATTTTTGAGATGTTTTCGATCAAGCAATGCATTTTGTAACCCAAGAATAAGTACAATCCTATGGATGTGTAAGACAATATTTGTTGGATTCCCACTTGGACAAGTCTAGCTATGCTTATCTCTAGCGAATGGTTAGATGCTTGACCCTGGCTCCCCTCCACGGCTCATTAACATCAATCGGGGCAGCCAAGCATCAACACCCATGAAAATCCCATGGCATGCTTTCCATTTCTACTAGAAGACCGTAAAAGTGTGGGGCAGCTTCAGAACGACTGTTCTTGCACCAACAAATAGATTAAGGATTTTGGAGAATTCTAGCACATGGGTTTTAGTAAGGACTTTCCGTTCATAGGAGTTGACCCAACGTGGCAAGAGTCCCCTTTCGGATCCATCTTGTCAGAGTCAACCATGTAATATTGGTGTTTCTTCCAATATCCACATTTATATCCTAGCTGGAAATACTCTCAGGTTCAGAGTGTTACCGGTTGAGCCATTCCCTTGGGTGAGTACTTTTTCCCCAAGAAAGGCCCTCTAGGATAAACAAAAGTGAATGAAGAACAATATTTGTAACTCAATCAATCCTTGTTAGCTACAAGGAGAGAGAATGTATGCAACAAAGCCCCCACTCACACTCGCACAATAGTTTGTTCAATTTTAAGCTCAAATCGAAGTGTGGAGGTGATTGCTTTATCTTAACCCAAAGTCATGAAAAAGGCCTTCTGATTCTCAAGATCACTATAAAGCATGAGAGAAGTGCATACATCCTTTTCCAATGCTTTTAGCCTAAGTAAGCCCTCACAAAAACAAAGCTACACTTGTTCTTTTTAGATCCTCAAAGCAATATGTGAGTTTGTTTTAGAGCACCAAATCACAAGTGAAATACATTTGTTCAATTTGTTAATCCAATAAATGAAATCTAGTAAGTTGTTGATCCTAAAGTTCATTTTAACCTTTGCAAGAAGAAATTTAAAGGTTATTTTTAAGCCCAAATGAAAGTTAGTGTTCTAAGAATGAAAAGATAAGAAATTCTTAAAGAAGTGTTAAGCAAACTCTTAAGTGTTCAAAAACACTTTGATTGAACGAAATGTCATCATCATGTTCCTCCCTTTGTTTTCGATTTCCAACCTACAAAGGAAAAAAAAAGTCAGATTTTGGAAAAACACAAAAGTTAAAAACCAGAAAACAGAAGGTAAACAAACCATAAATCAAAAGAACGTGCTAAAAAATTAAATTTTCCCTTTTACTATCTCCTAGCATCGCAGTTCTTGAAGGCATCGCACTTTGTTCTACCAACGTCGCTCTCACAACACCGTTTACTAGTCAATGACGCTATGTGTCGGGACAAAGAGCTCGATTGCATCGCAATTTCGCCCAGCATCAAAGTTTGTGTCCAACGTCGTTGTTTTCAAAAATTTGAAAAAAAACCTGCAAGTCAATGAGTCCAGTGACAGAGTTAAATTTTTTTTTTTTTGGTGGGATGAGTCCAATGGTGCAGTTTGTATTTCAAGTGGTGATGCTAGCGAGCCCACGGTGCTAAAACAGTGATGCTGACGAGCTCGCGGTGCCAAAATAGTGACGCTGATGAGCCCACGTTGGAATTTCATGTGTGTGAAGAAAAACATGAAATTTTCACCAAAATGTTAGAATTAATGATATCCAGACCTCCTTCTAGCACCAAATGTGCGAACCCTCTTCCTAGTACCTACAAAACAACATGAATAAATGAGTTAGACAAGGAAATGCAAGCCAAAACAAATATTCCCCATGAAATCCATTTGCAAACTCAAATTAGGAAGAAAATACTGAAGAACACAATGCAAATGACAAAAACAAGATAAAATCCTAATTAGAAACGCAAACACTTGATCCCATGGGGGAATTGGTGCCAATTTGATGTGAAAATTGGCCCTTTCCTAATTCCTATGATGAAATATTGATGTGTTGAAGATGATCTTGATCCAGTTTGATGAAAGATGAGAACTCCAAGCCAAATTTGCAAAAGAACCTAGCTAAGAACTCAATGGTGATAGATGAAACTTGATAGATATTTGAGCATGGTAACTTTACTCAAATTATGGATGGATAAATGAGGATATGAGCTCTTTATTTATAGGATTTTAAGATGGATGAATGTCCAAATTTGAGCAATGTGGGACCAGCATTCATCCAATGATATGGTGCCACTTGTCAAGCTATGAATGGATGATGGATGTGCAAGATTTGGGGTTTGTGCCAATAAATGCCAATATTTGAAATTCAAATTTATTGAAATAACATGTAAGAGGGAAGGGAAAATGCAATAAATGCCACTTGGCTCAAGGCAAAGGACATGTAAGAGATCTTAAATGCCTTGTTGGATGTACATGTTGACTTGGAATTTTTGAATTCAAATTGAGAGAATATTCTAAAAGATGCCTTGTGAGGAAAATAGAGATTTAATAAATGAATGAAATCTATTTTCATGTGCAACATGCATTATCTAGAGGATGTGACATGAGATGAGGTTAAATTAATTAAGGGTTAATTAATTTAACAAGAGATTAGATGATGTGACTTATTTGACTAATATTTATGGGTTTATTTAAATCAAATAAGAGAGGAATATGATAAGGGGCTAATTAAATAAGGATTTTGATTTATTTAATTAAAAGGGGTGGTGTTAGATTAAATCAAATAAGGTTTTAATTTATTTAATTTAATGGATGGACTTTAGGGATTTAATCAAATAAATTGATTATTTAATTAAATAGGGATAATTAGACCAGATGGATTGATTTAATTAACAGAAGAGATTGACTCAATTAGATAAAATGATTTATTTAATTAAGAGATGAATATTGATGAATTTAATCAGATATGAGAATTTGATTAAATGGTTAGACTGAGGGATGATTTAGGAAGAAACGATGTTAGTAAGTTAGGATTGAATGCGCGATGACAATTAGTATATTTTTCAATGTCTACAAGGGTATTCGATTAAATGGTTAGACCGAGGGATGATTGAGGATGAAACGGTGTTAGTAGTTGAGATCAAGTGTGTAACGTCAATCAATACATTTTCCATGTCTACACCACCTAAACTTACTCAAAATCAACACAAATCCCTCATCCAATGTACTTCTCGCTATACCATTATAGGAGATACACTTTATCATCATGGGTATGATGACACTCTACTTAGGTGTTTGAATCAATCAGAATCCCGCTTTGCATTAAACAAGTTACATAGTGGTGTCTGTGGGGCTCATTCTAATGGCATGGCCTTAGCAAAAAGGATTCTCAAAGATGGTTATTATTGTCTTGCTATGTAGCATGACTCTTGTGAGTTTGTGAAGAAATTCCTACCTTGTCAGCAACATGCAGATTTGATCCATGCTCCCGTACAATATTTGTAGCCCATTATAGAGCCATGGACTTTTTCTCAGTGGGGTTTTGACTTGATTAGCAATATTTACCCTCCATCCTCCAATGGCCATACTTTAATCATCATAGCCACTGAATACTTTACCAAGTGGGTGGAAGCCATTCCACTCTCCCAAATCATGAGTATTTAGATATCCAAATATATCATTTTCCATATTCTTTGTAGATATGGAATCCCTTCCACCATGATCACCAACAATGGAAAGCCCTTCAAAAATAAGTTTATGAAAAACCTTTGTGAGACATACCATATCCAACATCATTTTTCCACACCTTATTACCCACAAGGTAATGGTCAAGCAGAGGCAACCAACAAGGCCCTCATCAAAATCCTTGAAAAGGTGGTCAACAATATTGGTCAAGATTGGAACCTCCATCTTCATCGTACCCTTTAGGCCTACCGTACATCCATCCACACTCCCACTAGTGCCACTCCATATTCCCTTGTTTATGGTGTTGATGCTATCTTTTTGATCAAATTTGAGATTGCATCACTCTGAATATCTCTAAAGAACCTCATCTGTGATGAAAATACTCGGGTTGCATGCTTAACTCAACTTGAACTCCTAGATGAAAAGCACATCAAGGCTTGCAATCATCTTCAAGCATACCAACATAGACTTAGGAGGAGCTATAACAAGAAGGTTCATCCTCACCAATATAATGTTGGTGATCTAGTCCTTAAGGAGAATCAACACACCCAACAAGATCGAGACAAGAAAGGAAATTTTGAGGAAAATTGGTTGGGTACTTATGTTTTCATGGCTAAATACGGTTCTAGGGCATATAGGCTTGCTACACCTGAGGGGGAACCCTTAGAGGAGCCTATCAACATCATGTTCCTGAAGAGGTGTTACTAGATTTTCACCAATGGGTTCAATCAGGTGGAGTGTATTGATTTTAAACTGAGAAAATTAGGTACATTTTTATTACTTTCCTTCATTACATTCAGATGTATAAATGAAAAAATCTAGAAAGATTACAACTATAGATCATTGCATTCATACACATGCATATAACGGAAGAAAGATTCAAATCTTTTCAAGAAAGAGTAATCTTTATTGAATGTAAAACTATACATTATCTCACACAAGCTGTGAGATTGACTTAACCTATTCAATGAAATTGAAAACAAAAATGTACATGAATAGGTAAAAATAATGTGCATGTAGAGAGGGTAACTAGTCATTGCCTAAGAATGACTGGTTCTGGTGCGTTGACTTGTCCTGCTGCCGTCCCGAGCTTCATTCTTTGCTCCTAAATCTTGTTCTTGAAGATAAGTAAGGAATGGTGTTAGAGTATACTCTAAGCAATGACTGATTATGAACATTGCATACACATTCACTCTATGCATGCATATATTGATCTCAATCTGCATTAAATAAGCATACATATCTAGAATATCCATGAAAGCCATTAAAATCCATCAAAAACATTTACGATCTGCATTTTGTTTTCTAACTTGTTTGCTTCATGTGCAAAAATAGGAAATGCATGTTGCTATATTGTTAAAATTAAAGCACGTGGGGTAAATGTGGCTCCCACAAGGGTTGAGCCTAGTGTACTTTGTTGTGTTTTGAAAGGTAATTCATTTCTTTATGATTCCCTCAAAGAACCATACATCATCTATGATAGTGAATATTTTTCACTATCATAGGTGGCATATACCTGTTCAAGTTAATCATGAAGAATGCAAACAATGTTATAAAAGTTGAACAATGGTGATACCTAATAGAATCACATGGAGTAGATTTTAAGAAATATGACTATTTCAAGAATCATTCATTTTTCAGTGAAGTTAAGCTAAAGACTTGGAAAGGAGAGTTTCATCAAAATACATCATAATAATCCAAGGAATGCAAGGACAGTCCATAAATAGATTTATGGCAACAATACGACAGTCTACAATGCATGATAATTACCAAGGTGTTGAAACCCTTATGGAGAAAATACAAATTTTATTTCCATGATCAACATTGAATAGAAAAATAAAAGTCTGAGGTAATAGAAATTTGGAGTTTTAGGAAGGCCAACAATGACAACATTACAATAATCATTATTAGGCATCACAATCAATGAGAAGAAACCATCAAAGATTGAAACAATTATTGGAGGACTGTTATAAGATAAAGAATACTCATTAAGGACTATTACAAGTTACAACAGTAGCAAAAGGATAATCAGACTGTGAACAAAAAGTTCATAAACTAGTATAGTGAATATGCACAATACAATAAGAGATGGTGAGATCATTGAAAAGCTATCAAAATGAGTAAAGTGGTATTCTACAAGTCTGCTACAAGATATCAAACATGTGAATTATTTATTAATCACTCTTAAAGTTCTATTTTGTGTGCAAATGAGTCTCTTTGTGAAGGAAGTGCCTCTGAAACATTATGAACCTAAAATTCTCAACTCAGGTTATAGTGTTGGGTTTCATGATTTCAAAGCATCTATGATAGTGAGGTGAGTGATCAGTCATCATAGGTCAGGTTAGGGACTTTTGAAGAGAAAAAAATCTGGGTATAAAACACATAGGCAAGCATGGGTTTTTGGACCTGCAAGCTTGTAGAGGTTTCAAATGACAAAGGAAAATGCATACAAACCCACCTGCGTTTCAAATTCAGAAATTGCTACTATGTCGAGTCATGTTTATTTCTAGAAAATGCAATTTTTTGTAAAGGATGCACACCCATGACTCGAGGTTTCTTTTTTGTTTCATATAAATGTAATAGAGATCACGAATACAAAGGCTCAGTGAAGTAAGGTAAGGAAGCAACATTATCACAAAGATATAATTTTTACAGAAATCCATGAGTTAAGAATGGAATCAGAGGCATCATTTTGTTTTTGATAGTGAGTAAAGAATAGTGATAAATAGAATAGGGAAACATTTTATTGTGGAGCATTCAACTGAGATAGATCTTGATTTAACTACCCACACCCTTCATGAAATCTCATTCATATTATAATCTTAAATGATCTTATCACATTAAAGGTGATTATGGCACTTTTGAAAATCATAGCTAATACAAAGACTCATGGCGACCTGTTGAAACCCTCAATTGTGAGTAACATGAGAAGTAATAGAGAATTTTTTTTGAAACCCTCAACCTAGTTTTTTATAAAATGGTTCACATATTGTTTCCAGAAAACCCACAATGGATCTGCAGCCAAGAAAAAAGAGACATTAAGTTGAGTAAGTGAAAGAGTTATACAATGGCATCAAATCATTTAACAAATCTTCTTTCTTCATAGCAAAAGATAAGATGAAATGAAACAAAAAATTTCTGCCAAATAATGTTTCTGAAGAGGCCAATATTGTTTTTCTTTGGTGGCCAGACAAATGGAAGATACATAGAAATGAAAGGGTAAAGTCAAGGAATTTTCCTAGAATGTGTATCATTATTTCTATAGCTCAAGATATACAAGAAGTCGCGACCATGGAAGGCCTGTAAAACAAAAAATTAAAGTTTTTGTTAAAATTACTCCAAAAAAGCTTACCAATATTCTATCAAAGAAATTGACAAGAAATGCAAGGTTCCAGGTCTTTGTGGCTGCATTATCTTTTGAAGAAATCCTTCAACAAGGCTTCACAGTAACTCTTGGTGGCGCCATGGCTTCTTCAGGAAGTTTTGGAGCAAAACAAATGCTTTTTGTTACTTTTCCTTTCCTTTAGGGTTTTACCCTAATGTTTTCCGATGGGAGCTTTCTTTTTGCCTTTGATTTTAAGTCAAAAACATTATCAAACTAATACCCCATGACTTTTCATTTTTCCTTCTAATTTAGGCATGAGGAGTGAAAGATGACTTAAACATGACTAAGTCAATTTTTGACTTACTAATTCCTTTCACTTTTTGTCCATACCGATACATGAAGGATGAAGCTTTTATTTTTTGCATTTTATTAATCTTGTAAATGCTTAATTTAAATGATCATTTATAAATCATTTAAATTAAGTCATCCTTTAAATGAAAATGGAGACATATGTCCATATGAATAAGTCATAGGTGGTTTCCAACGTATGACAATGAGGGAAGGGGATATACTTTATCTATGACTTGAATACAAATAGGAGCATGTGGTTATATGACTAAGTCAAGAGGAAAGAAAATATATGCTTATGTTGATGACTTTCCAAGAATGGAGGGAGGTTATTTTTAGTTGGCCAACATGTGGAAGGAATATAGGAGTTTTTATGTTGCTTCTTGAAAGCATTTGGAGAAAAATTAGGCTTTTTGACTCAACCTGGAGTATTTTTAGTGCGCTTTTATGGTTAGATAAGATCAAATTGACCTTTTCAACCTTTTGGAACCTCTTTGGAGAAGAATCAATTGCTAGAAAGTAGGCTTTTTAAAGGATTATGAGAATGGATGCTTCTAGATCCTTTTTTGATGCAACTGTTTGGAGTTTTGATATTTAGTTACTTTTGTAACTCATTTGGAAGTAGTTCTAGAGTTGTACTTCTCAGACTTAGTGACTTTTACAGTCCTTTGTCAAATTTTACAGATTTTGTAAATCATTTTTGACATGAATTCAGAAAGGTCCTTGAATATCAATACTTAAAGTTTTTTCCCTTTTATTCTTGCAGAGTTGTGTGTTATTAAAGTGATTGATCAAATCACATGTGAGGTATTTTAAAACTCCTTGTAATATTGTCTCATTTCATGCCTTTTCTGCAAAGTTTTTTTTTATGCAGGTTGGAAATTGTGTTTAGAAATTGCACATAGCTTTTTAGATTGTGAAAATAACCTTTCCCTTCTGAAAGATAAGTCAATTTAAACTTTTTTTTGAAATATTTATGCATAAAAATTACTGAAATAAGTTGTGTAATTGTTCCGTCCTCATTTATTGAAAAGAAAGTGTCTATCCTTTGAAGTTTTAGGTCTTTACCAACTAGGTGTATCACCATAGGAAATAATATTTACCAGCTTTAGTTTTATTCATTTTTAGCAATCTTTCTCCCTTTTCCTTGAAATATCTATAGTTTTAGGTGATAACTGATAGGAATCCAATCTTATCCGAAGGTTGACCTCTACCAATGAGCAACCCATAGCTTTATAGGTCTTCCCATGTTTTCTCTGGAAAGCTAAGTCATCCAGCTTATCTTGTTAAATCTTGCCACTTAGCTAGGGTGCAATTTCAGTAGTTAACAAGAGGTTTTACACCTAAGTCAGCTGGGTTATCCTATTATGAAAAATTCCAAAAAAAAGTAAAATGCCATAAAAAAATACAAACAAATAAAAAAATTCAAAAAATTCAAAAAAATAGTAAAGAGAAATTATTTGTCCTATGGTGAAAACCACTCTTGGTGGCACCTTGGATAAGTACGTTTAGTGAAAACTTGGCAACATGCACCATTAGTAGAGGGATTAATCATTATCTACTTTGTTTCCTAGTTACTTTATGCTTCCATCCATCCTATCCTCACATCCTATCCTCATATCCCATTAATATAGTCCTTTTATCCGTACCCGCTTATCCATCGCTTGGTATGCTTTTCTTGAGCATTGGATGATTGAAATTTGCTATCAGCAATCCTGAGCTTTTTTCGGTGTCATTTTTTGATCTCACATCCTCATCTAAGATTCTCTCATCATGTTGGTCATCATTAGGTCTCGTCTTTTGTCCTTTTTTTGAACTACATTGTCCCTACACTTTCACTTAGGCAAGGTCAATCATTTGATCAACCCTCAGGGTATTTGTCCATCTTTTCTTTGTCTCCCATAATGTTCATCATCATCCTCTTTCTGCTTTTATCCATGGTCATTCATCAGTATTTTATCGAACTACGAGGGATCTATTCTTTCACATAGACAAGGCTAATCTCTTATCAACCCCCAAGCCCCTAGGTCTTTAGGGTGTATCTTGTCATTGTGTCATGGTGTCAAGTGTGTCCCTAGCTAGCTGGTTCTAAACAAAAAAAAATTGTTAGTATCTTGAGGTCTAATCCATTTTGAATATCCCGAGTCATGTCAATCATCTAATCTATTCTCCATCTTTGGTCATAACAAGATGCATCCTTCCTAATCAAATTTCATCAATACCATCCACCCTTTTGATCCTATGGCAAAGGAAATTTGAAATTTATTGTGATATTTTGATGCTTTTGGATTTTTGTTTATCATTTGAGCTTCCTATTATACCTTGTTAGGGTTTCCATGATCCATCATATCATGGTGTGCTTTGACTAGTAAACATAGGGGAATATCTTAATTTTTTTTCTATTTCTTTCTACTTGCTTGTCCCAACTAGTACCCACCAAGATCCCTATGGTCTTGTGTTACACTGGGGAATCCTTTTGTGCTTGTGGTTATCCCAATGCCTGGCTTGACCAAAGCCATTGTGACTTTGGGGTGTTGGGATAGCCTTCTTTTTTGTTTTTTTTGTCATGCATTAGACACTAATCTTCCTTGGTTTATCATACCCTAGTGTATTGTGTCTTATGCTATAGAAAACATTAGTACTCTCAAAATGGAAAAATAACATTAGGATTGCATTTCATTTATCATCCCATTGCATTGCATTTATCCCCATCCATCCTTTCCCTAGCCTATGGTTAGTGATTTCAGTTGTGCAAATGCTCATCTCCTATCTTTTCTTCTTCTTAGGATTCCTATGGTCTTTGACATGTGTAGTACTTCACCCATTCTCTTCCATCTTGATATGCGATACATTGTCACACTTATCATTGTTCACTTAGGTCCATTATTCATTTGCGTTGTCATTATCATGTTCATTTTAAGTTGTTTAGATTAATATAGATTTGTTATTCTAAGCATTTTAAGTTCATTTCATATCATTTCATCCCATTTCATTTAACATTTGCATATCCATTCTTAAGTTGTTTAGATTAATCTAGATTGGTTATTATAAGAATCTTAAGTTCATTTCATATCATTCCATCTCATTTTCATTTATCATTATCATGTGCATCTTAGGTTGTTTGGATTAATCTAGATTGGTTATTCTAAGCATCTTAGGTTCATTCCATCCTATTATCATCTCATTGCATTATAATTTTGGGTTGTTTAGAGTTATTATTCTAAACCTATTAGTTTATCTCATTACATACATTGCATTACATTACACTTACCACATTCATCCATAATATTATTACATATGCATACATCACATTTTTCATCCATTGCATTACATTGCATCATAAAAAATCATCCATCACATAAAATAAAATTGATTGTACAGTGTGCAAACATATGCATCGCCACCTACATCACAAATAGTTACTACCACATCCATGACATGCACCATAAAATCATAAATCATCCATCACATCCTGCATAACCAAATGTTAGACATAATGCATTTCATTCATGTCATTGTAAGCATATACATAAGCATATATCATAATAGTAATATACATATATCATAATCATCATCATCATACCCAGCTACATATCTCATAATCATCCACATACACATGAACACAAATAAACATTCATCACATAATAACCATATAGTGTCGATAATGTCCACCACATATCATATAAATATCAAAATATATCATGTCCATCATAATCTATAATAAAATCATAAAAGTACATAATAATTCCATCATAAAAACATAACATGTCCATCATGTCCATTGAAATCCATCAAATAACATACAGGTACAAAGCTTTGATCAAATACAAAGACTACATCTCCCAAATGACTAAAGAATAAAGAATAAAGAATAAACTAATCAATGAATCAAAAAATTCATATCTAATCTACATTAAGGAGTCTGTAGCCTCTATCTCTATATGCTACTCATACACTACACCTATCAAAAATTAGGATCATGTCTCCTTTGTCCTCTCTACCCTGAGTTGCTTGCGTTTGATCTTTGGGGAGGAATCTGCCCCTAAACCTCTACCTCTAGGGGGAGTCTCATGAAAGCTTCTATATCCTCATGTGTGTGTAACTCCTGAGTAGGATGTTGCTGGTATCTAGGGTGTCCATCTAACATAAGGAGATACTCAACATGTGGGATCTAGGATAGCCTGATGATAAGAAAATATATAGTAGCTTGCCTCTATCCTTACATTTGCTACCTCTGTTGCCTAAGCCCTTGCTAGGTCTCTCTCAATCCAATATCTATCTCATAATCTAATGATAGATCTCCTCTACTACTCCCATGCATCATGGGCTAGCCTCATCTGGTCTACCTATTCCCACAGTCTTGACATCTCCTGTATTGTAGTATCCCTCTCACCTTGTAGGGAATGTACTTGTGCCTCTGCTGCCTCTATCTCTCTTGCACTGCCCCTACGTCTCCCACTATCACCTTGGTGAACTCTACCCTATCTTTGAGCTCATCTCTCCCTCCTCAATTGCTCCAGTCCATGTTGCATCTCTTCTATCTAACTTCCGAGGTCATCCCTCTCTGTGTGGGCCTCCTGTACACACAACAAGGCCTCATCTTCCAGGGCACTATAATACCTATCTCCCTCCCTCTACATTATATCCACCTCTATCTACAATCTATCTTTTTATGCCTTAGACTCTTGTAGTTGATGCTCTGTAATCCTCAGGTGAGCCAGGGCTCTTATGAGTAGTACCATAGAATCCTCAGGTGGCAGTGGTACATATGGCATTGCCAAGGGATGTATGTCTAGAGCATCCAACTCCATAGCTTCCCCCTCTCCTCTCACCTCTCCCTCTCCTCTCACCTCCTCCATCTCTACATCTCCATCACCCCCTCTCCTATGTTGGCCTCCTCTCCTCCTCCTCTGCTACATGGCCAACCTCCTCTCATCATCTGAACCATATCCCAATGCTCCCATGATCAACTATACTATGGTAACCAGCCCTGGCCTCCCCTCTACCCACCATGCCAAATAGTGCACTATTGTCCCGACATCTTTCGTCCCTCCCCTCCATGGGTACTCTACCAGTGGGACCTGATCCCACATCGCCCATGCATAATATGCCATAATTAGCTCTCCCCATAGTGTTGCCTCATTTCATCATCTCTTCACCTGTGGAAGAGTTGTGCCATGTATGGCCTCCATGTGATATCCTCCAATCTCAATATATCCAATCTCTGCTGCCATGTCTCTAACTCCCCCATTCCTTGATAGTGTAGCCTAAACCTGTACTCTATCCCCCACCAGTATTCAACCAAAAACATCTCATCTTTGACTCCTGCAACCAAAATGTCCCACCTAGCCATGCTAATGTGCTCCCATGCCCACACCTGAAGTAGTGTCACATGGGTGACACTCAACACTCATCTGTAACAAACAACATGCATATCCTTGTAAAGCTATGCTAGCATGCATGCTCCCCATGTAAACTCCCCCTCCTGTGTCTCAATAATTTTTTTGACAACCTCAATAATCTTAAGGCTGTAGAAGTGTTTGCTCTTGTCTAGCAACATGATCTCGGTGATCAATCTGTAGAGGTACAAAGGTAGGGATGGTACATGTAATCTCAAACAAGTGTTGAGATCTAACTCCCTCCCATGGATTGGTAGCTCCACTAGTCCAAACATTGCCTGCAAGCTCTCCTCCATTGGTTGGGTACAGGACCAACTAACCAAGTTCCCTCGAATAACCAACTGCAATATCCTCCACACATCTTCTAATGTTACTTTCATCTCCTTTTTCAAGAGATGGAAGGTTGACATCTCTGAGCTCCATCTCTCCATCAATCCCTCAAAAGTCCTCAATGCACTCGGATGATGGGATACCCCAACATGTCTAGCAATCCAGCCTGTACAAGAGATTTGTGGTTGTGGGCATTCATCGCTCCACATGTTGCCTCCAACACTACTGAGTGTCTCTCCCACATCCTCAGTGACTCAAAGTTTTGCATCCATATAGAACATTTTTTTAGCTTTTCTCACATTTCATTTCTTTCTTGTCATTTTCATCCCTACCCTGGGTTTGGAAAATTTCCCTCTGTGTAAGGAAAATTCACCCATGTCCCTTTCCTAGTGCGTTCACCTATCCAGCTAGGGCACTCGCTCCTCTATTTTCGTTTGGAATATTTTCCCATTTCCCTGGAAAACCCACCCCTCTCTTATCCGGGCATGAATCCACAAGGTTTTTACTTAGAGGTGAAGTCATATTCGCCCTTCATCCCTAAGGGGCGATTTTGAATACGCCCCAGCATCTTTTCTTCTTCAATTGGTGAATTTGTATTCACCTTTTTTCCCTACGAGGTGATTTCGTATCCACCCCTACGTCTTCCCTTTCTGAGTGGTGAAGTCGCCCTTTCTCCTTTCCCCTGAAAGGTAGATTTGAATATGCCTATTTACCCTTTTGGTGAAATTGCTTTCAAATTTTTCTAGTTTTGGCGAATTCGCATTCGCCTATCCCCAACGCATCCACCCCTGTGTTGTGTGATCTCGCCCTTTTCCTTTGAGAGGCAATTTCAAAATCGCCCCTCCCCTAGTGCATCCACCCCTGCGGTGTGCAACCTCACCCCTTTCCTTGCCAACCCTCTTAGATAGTTGAATGTGCCTTATGAATGGGTGAATTCGCCCATCCATGGTGAACCTGCGTACCTAATCTACCTGATCCTCACATTAAAATATGATTAAAAATCAAATCAAATTAGAAAGTGGGATTTTCAATCCTACCTGGCACGGTACTACTTGGTAGTAGTAGAACTGGCCTAGCTCCTCACCTCAGTGGATGAGCTCATCATCCACGAATCCCTCATCATCTCTCCCATCATCCATCCTCATCACTCTCACTCTCTCTCTCTCTCTCTCTCTCTCTCTCTCACTTAGTCAGTTGCCAAGTATGCAAAAGCTGAATAGTAATTTTTCAAATTTACCATTTATAATTTTTTATTTGTACACCTATTTAGCCTTTTGAATTTTGGGTAATTTTTACCCTTTATTTAACCTTTTATTAATTCATTCACCCTTTTTCTTTTGAGGGCTTCCATTTGCACCCTATTTGTCCATTTTCTTATGTTCAAAAGCCATTATTCATGGATTTTTGCACTCTATCGTGTGGTACCCTCCATTTTTCCATATCAAGAAGTCTCCTAGGGTCCCTTTTCTTCCCCATCTACCCTCTTGAGGGGGCATACCCTACCATTTTCCTCTATTCTTCCGTCTTATCCACTTCCCTATGACACTGGGACATTCTCTTTTATTTTTTATGATTAGAATACCTACACAACATTTCCTACACTCGGCTTTCCCTACAACATTGTGGCATTGTCTAACATTCGTTTCTTCTATTGAGTCAACTATATTTTTTTTCTTCAAAACAATATTACTTTAATAGTATTTCAAAGAGGGGAAAAATGTAGACACCTAAATTTGACTACCCCCATATGGTCAAATTCACCCATTTCTATTCTTCTATCCCACATCCTTCATCTGCATTAATTAAATAATTTATTATTTGATTAATATTACCCTACAGCCTAATGTCCCTAAGGTATTTAATAAATCAATTAAATACCTTACTCCCCTTTACTCTCTAAATTAAATAAATACCCCAATTTATTTAATTTAGTCACTTAGCCTTTATGAATTCAATCTATTTTTAATTCATCCCTTTTTCTCTCTCCTCATGTCACATCCTCCATAATCCCCTCAAATCTAGGTTAATTTAATTAACCTGAGATTAGGATGTGCACACCCCTAATCATCAATAGGGTCACATCCTCCATAATCTCCCACTTACCTATAATTTGTCATTAATTTATCTAATCATGCATTTGCACAACCTTAATCACTTGATTAGGTCAACCTAATATCCATGCCATTTATGGCATATGTCCTAAGTCAAACTTATTAAATTCTTTCTCCTTTTGGAGAAGGTAACCCCTTCCCTATGTGAATTTTTAATTCACATTTAATCCCCCAATGCATTTTAAGGAATTTTAAACTCCTCCCATCCCCATGTGAATAATTGAGGAATTTTTAATTCCTCAAATGTCCTCTCACCCACATGTGGACAAGGACCTCTTTATGAGGAGATCTTGTCCAAATTCCAAGGTACTATGTAGTACCTCAATGTCATGTCCACCTCATCCCCTCTTTCCATCTGACCTACCACATGGAAATATGTGAGGGCTTGTGAGTTCTAAACTCACCCTAGCCCTTGCTTTTTTCCATCTTGGCCTGATCCTAACCCTCCATTGTTTATAGGTGCTTCCCCTAAAATTGGTGGAATTTTTGATCATTTTCATCTAGCACCTTTTGCAACAAGTAATAAATCAAGCATTCAAGCACTCAAGCCATTCAACCTCCATTGTTGCAACACCTTTGAGCTTACATATTGCATTCCCCATGATTTCAAGATCATTTAGAGCTAGGTTTTATGCTATTTTTCCAAGAAAGGAGCACACATTCAAGCATCAACAAGAGCCAAACAAATTCATCAATTCAAACAAGGTAAAAAGTTCCATTTTCTTGTGTTTTGTTTGAATTCATCACATGCCCAATCTTGAGTGTTTGTTAGTGTTTTTGTTTAGTTGCATTAGATTATTTTTTGAATCTTAGGGTAGGAAAATTCACTCGCACATAGTGTGCTCTTTACATCTCAAGCCTTCGATAGTGTGCATAAACCACAAACATGATAAACAACTTTGATTATAACATCTCATTTAATTTTAAAACACGTGCCTTAAAAGTCCCTTTAGGAGCATGGGATTTAATGTATTCAACCCTTTTTTG
Organism: Sequoia sempervirens; assembly: GCA_007258455.2. NCBI lineage: Eukaryota > Viridiplantae > Streptophyta > Pinopsida > Cupressales > Cupressaceae > Sequoia > Sequoia sempervirens. Next base: position 250,651,424 of record VDFB02075321.1, on the reverse strand, counting down.
AAATATTTCATTAATATTTCCTCCCTCTCTATAGTTCTTTGGTGCTATAGATTGTGCCACGTGGCACTCCCCCGCTTCCCCATTGAGAGACGGGAGATAGAGGTAGGTCCCTCATAGGCTGGAAAGGAATGGCCAAGATTTACCCACATCATCCAACCTCAACCACTGATCTCATTAGATGAAGTATTCACTTCCTTAAGATTCTGATGGGTCCCACTGACAAGGGAACACATGTCATCATCTCACAAACCCGTGAGATTATTTTAATGAATATTAAAATCGGGCGGGGGTGTAGGGAAGGGTCAGGACATAGCCATGCCATTTCATGTCCACCGTTGATTTCATCACAACTCAACAATTGCTTCCTTTGAAGATGATAGGGCCCATTGAAAGATATGACGTGGCACCTGCCCGTCAGTTGACCTGAATACTTTAATAGGAAATGAAACAAAGTAGGGGCACATGGAGTGGTTAGGATTTGATTGCACATATCTACACGTGCACAAGTTATTTCTTTAAAAAGGTGGCCTGACTAGGAAAATGATGGGAGAGGACATAAGAATTAAGGCTAAGACTTTAGGCCAATGACAAAAATATTAAAGCTTTGACCTAGGACCATATAGCAAATATTTTACGATTTGTAACCCGCATAACATAAGGTGATATTTCTAAAAAATAAGTGGGTAGTAATTGGGATTGTTAAGATTGAGGGGATGGTAAATAGAAGAACTCAATGGCATAATATATGACTTGAATGATTTGGAACAAGTGATAGCAAGTAAATAGGGAAAAATAACATTTGCAAAGGGAATATGACTTAGGATTTCTTAAGAAAGAGTTTAAGAGACACACAAACCCTAAACCATGGAAATGACCAAAACTCTAAGCACCAGGACTCATTCCAAACCAAGAAATAAACATGTTTTGCAAGAATTTATCAGTAGAACCAAATATTTTTTGGGGTTCCACCATTTCCAAATAAAGATTTTTTGAAGAGACTCTGAAAACTATTTCTTGGATATTCCATCGTCACTTTGATATACTTATGAGGCCATCATATTTCCTTTCCTTTGATATTATCAAATTCGAGGTGGTGAATGTTATTATTTCAATGCACACCATCCCATCGAAGGGACTCCAAACTATTTCCTCTTGATATTTCAGAGTTTCTTCGATGATGTCTTGTTCTGATTATCAAAGTGATGTTGAAACAAGTCCTACCAATATTTCACAGTTTTTTTATAAAGCTTATAATAGAACCCAGGCTTAATGATGGAGAATAGATGGGATTTTTATAATGGAAAACCTATGTGACATGATGAAAAATAGGGTGTGCTAAGGGATCAAGACAAAAATTTTATTTTTTGGTTTTCCTTAAGGCTAAATTTATAAAAGTTTTAATAGTTGGTTTGAACAATTATGCATGTAAAGGCTTTAGACATGCTTTGCTTAAGTATATACATGATGCTTATCAATATGGAATTTTTAGTGTTAGTCAGACCTAAAATTTTATTTGCAAGGTGAGCTTGCTTGTGGAATTTAGATTTTTACAAGGTTGAAGTTTCACATATTGGATTCAAAGTCTCTCAAGGTGGTAAAATCATGCAAATTTTGGAGGTTCTAATAGTTTCTCCAGGTGGGGATGAATAATTGTTCAATCATTGCAAGAATACAAAAGTAATATTTGGGATGTAGATGATGGATGGAGATGGTAAAATGAAAAGAAAAAATCCTAATCTACTATTCATGGAAAATAATATTTTTTTAGAAAAGAAGTACTTCAAGAATTTTCCATGCACTGGAAATTCTTGATCTTCACCAATCATGTTTCACAAGTAGTATGAATCTTCACCACACTTTCCAGTAATTACAAATGGGCCTAGCCATAATGCTTCAAATTTTCCATGTTTTACTTTATCTCAACTTCTAGCATTCCACATGAGAGCCATGCCATCAATTTTAAATTATCTTTCTTTTTCTTTTCTATCAAATAGATATTTCATTTGTTATTGCAAATTTTCATTATACTTTTGTGCTTGATATATGATTTCATCCAATTCTATAAACTGTTCCATTCTTTCTTCCATGGGTTCAAGGATATCCATGTATTCTTGTAGGATGAAATTATATACTTGTAAGAGATTGTGCATTGGAATCCTAGCGTGGGCTCCATACACTAGTTCAAATGGATATTTTTGAGTGGAAATTTTTACAGTAATTCTATCTACCCACAATGCTAGTCTTAATTTGGAATCCCAGGCATTCTTATTATTATCTAGCATCCTTTTGATTATCTTTATGATGCTCTAATTGCTAGATTCTTCTCGTCTGTTTGCTTGAGGATGATATGGTGAGGCATATGAAATCAATATGCCATATCATTCATAAAACCTTTTGAATTCATCTAACCTAAATTACATTCCATTGTCTGTTATTAGTCTAACAAGAACTCCGAATCTAGTGATGATGTTTTCCAGTATGAAATTAATCACAAATTTACTAGTGGCTTGTTTTGCTGGTATTGCTTCTATCCATTTTGTTAAGTAATCAATAGCTACTAGGATCCATCTATGCTTTCCACTAGATTTATTTGTGATTTCCCCTATAAAAACAATTCCCCATTGATGGAAAGTGGCTTCAACTTGCATAGGTCTTAATAGAAAGGATCCATGGTAATTCATTTTTCCATAAAACTTCAAGCATACTTCACATTTTCTTACATATTTGTGGGAATCATTAAATTTTTTGGGAATGTAATAATCTACCCTTAGTGTAGTGGTTTTTACAAGGAAATGTCCCCCACATACTCCTTTATTCATTTCTTTCAATGTGTACTCATCTTTTGTTTCATCCAGACATAGCAAAAGGATACCGTCCTTGTTCGTCCAATATAGATCTCCATTTATAAACACATATTTTTATTCTTGGAGTTTTAAAGTTCTTTTCTGATTGTGACTCAAATTTTAAGGATACTTCATATATTTGAGACAGCATGCTATATTAGTGTACCATGGTGTATGTTCTATACTTGAAACCATTTTATCTTCTTCTCCCAAATTGAAGACTTGTGCAACTTCCAAATTGGATCCAACCATTAACTTTTCTTACCCTTGTTCCCTTACAAGCTTTGTGATTTGAATATCAATATTGAACACTTGAATTTTGTTAATCCATTTACACCTTCGCCTAGTGACTTCTAATTGTATAAATACATCTTAAACTGTAGTGTTAGGAATGTAGGAAATTATTTGTGTCTGTACTAGGTAAGTTTTGAATGCTTTGACTACTTTTACCAGTGCATAGGCCTGCTTTTCAGTGATATCATACTTTAGTTGTACCCCTTGGAGAGATTTTCTAAAGAATGATATGGGTTATTTGTAACCTTCTTCATTCTTTTGCAACATTATAGATGCAACTATTTGAAAAGATGAAAAGGAAAATATTTGCAATGGTTTTCCCAAATCAGGTGATTTTAATACAAGAACCTCTTTTATGGCTCTTTTTATTGACATGAATGCATTAATAGCTTATGTCATCCACTCAATTTTCAAACCCTTCTTCAACATCCTTGAAATTGGCTTCACAATTTTAGCAAAATTTAAAATAAACCTCCTGAAATTTTTTATTTTCGCAAAGAAATATGATATATTTTACTATCTTAGGAATGGGAATTTTATCAATGGATTCTACTCATTCAAGATCAATAATAACTCCATCCTTTGAGACTATATGTCCCAACAACTTACCTTCTATCACAACAAAATGACACTTCTTTGGATTCAGGGATATGGCATATTCTAATGCTTTGATAAAGATCTTTTCTAGGTGCAGTAGTGGTCATCTTCCCTTTTTGAATATGTTGTTAAATCATCTTGGTAAACTGCCATTATGGTATTGATCATATCAACAAAGTCTACATCCATGACCCTCTATAATGTAGAACCAACATTTGTGAGGCCAAAGGGCATTCTCACATTCACACATGTCCCCCAAGGTGTGGTGAAGGTAGTCTTGTATTGTTCTCATTCTTTTACTTTTGCTTCGTTGTAGCCAAAAAATCTGTCCATCATAGACAACATCTCACAACCTATCACCCTTTACAACATGGCTTCCATGTTTGCAAGGGGATAATTGTATTTGACTGATGAAACATTTAGGTTACAAAAATCCACACATAATCTTATGTCTCCATTTTTCTTTCTTACTGGTACCAAATTTGAGACCCAAGAAGAGTGCCTAATGGGTTTGATAATGCCACCATCTTTAAGCTTCATTAGTCCTTCTTGCATCTTGGGTGCCAATGTAGGATTTATGGGTCTTTACTTATGCCTAAAAGGCTTGGCATCTAATTTTAGTGGGATTTCATGCTAGAATAGATCTTCTCTATAAGCCTTTAGGTCATCATATGACCAAGAAAATACAAGTTTATATTTCTTGAGAAAGGTTATAAGCATGTATCTGACCTTGGGGCTAATCCTTTTGCCAATATACACCCTTTTAGGAGCCATTTCAGTCCCACGATTAACCTCCTCAATATCTTCTAGTTTCACTAGTGTTTTCTTTAGAAGGGATCTGTCATTACCATAAAATACTCATTCTAGAGCCACCAGACCCTTTAGTATTTTATTTTTTTCTAAGGTGCACCATTTCTTTCCCAAAGACATATTTTTTACCATCTACCTCCTCAACAAATGCAGGGTGATTCCACAATACTGGTTTACAATTTTTTTGCCAAACTAGACACTAAAACAATTTTTCTAACTAAATCTTCACTTTCAAGCACCTACAATGACTAAATTGTGACGAATTTGAAGATGATGCAAACTAGTGATTTGTGGAATTTTGTCTGTAGATTCTAAATATATTTTTTTCAAAATTTTTGGAATCAAATTGCACTTCTTTTTCCATATTTGAAAACTAGTTTTTTTTCAGTAAACAACATTTTTAAGGAGTGATTCTCACCGTATAACGCATAACTATCTTTCCATGAATGATAAAATTCTAATTTTTTCGAATTTAGATTTGTAACTACAATATCTAGTGCTTCCAATTGGTTTCATAGTGTTTTATTGAATATTTTTTCCTTAATCAAGTTTCAAAGATGAACCAATTACAATTCAGACATAGGCAGACCACATAACGCATAACTTTTTTTGTATGTATCAAAATTATTATTATTTTGTTCCATCAAGGACTTCAATGTCTGGTGCACTCATTTTAAATTTTTTTTTTTGATAATATTCTATTTTTCCACATGTGCAAAACAAAGAGCTTGATTTTCAGTGAAAAACTTGAAAATAAATATAATAATAAAATTAAATTTATTTAAAATTATACTTTTTGGGAAGCTCAAAATAAGGACTACATAATTACAAAAAGAATATTTAAATTAATTCATTTGATCCCCCAAAAGGTAAATCAAAAGTGGTTTTTTATCAGCATTTTGATAAGTGTAAAGGAGACTATGTTATAGGTATGGTTTAAAACTAGCAGGGTTCTATCTAAGGGGGTTTGATCTAAGGTGGTTTGATCAAACCCTCTTCAATTGGAATCCTTTAAATAGAAATTTTCAAGGCTTAAATCATTATATTTTCTAAAAATGTGATTTTAGCAAAAATCAGGATCTCCCAGAAATTGTAAACCAGTATTGTGGGATCACCCTGTATTGAAATCTATTTCTTGAGATTCATATTGATAGAAGTAATCTATGTAGTGGAGAAACTTAATTAAGTCTTCATCATTGTTGAATACTTTCCAATTATAAATATTATCAGGGATTGTGGGTCTAGTCTTGAATTCTACCTCTGTTATACTTGCTAATGTAATATCATCCTTTTTTAGAGCAACATTTGCCAAGAATTATACCATTATTTTTTTAGATCTCTCTACCCAATCTATTCAAAATGCGTGAAAATTTTCTATTGCATCCCAAACAACATGCTTGTATTGCTTAAGCCTTTTATTTTTTGATGAACACTTTTCGCTGACTTGTGAGATAACTAATTCAAAGTCTCCATATATTGCTAGCAATTTTATTCCATACCTTGTGGTATTATTCAGGCCCAACAACAATGCCTCATATTTAGCTATGTTGTTAGTGCATTCAAATGTTAGTATGAATGAGTACTTGAATTTTTTACTAGTTGGTAAGATAACCACTATTCTTGCTCCATTTCCACCATTACTACAAGCACCATTGAAATGCATTTCCTAGACACCTTGTTCATTGAGATAAGCTTTCTTATTAATTGGATCTATATTTTGTAACTCAGGTCGTGAATGCTCAATTCTAAAGCTTCCAAGATATACATCACAAAAATAGTTCATTTGATTTGGGTCAAGATGTTCTATAACTTGTTCAGATCTTGGTTCCCTATACAATTTAGCCTCTCTTCAATTGACAAGTATAGTTGTGTATGACAGGTCCAATTGAATATTTCTCCCAACTGTGGTTGTCCATTGTCTTGACAAAAGTATACCATAATATGGAAAAGTGTCTACTGTAGTAATATCAATTTTATATGTTGCTTCAGGGTAGGAGGCGAGTTTCATCTCCACATCAAATATAACTCCAATAATAGTGACAACCCTATTATCCATTGCATAACATTTACCATATGTGGTGTCAACCCATAAGCCTAACTCCTTCATGACAACCATTGACATGATATTTATTGCTGCTCTAGAATTAATCATACAATTTCTTGCTAATTTGTTATTTATGAGTAGAGTGGTATAAAAGGGGTCCACTTGAGATGGACTTTTTTTTAGGGTGCTTCCTAAGTAGATCTTAGGACTCTTCATCTCTTCACCCTTGACATTATTAACTTACCCATGGTTCTTTCCTGTAACATTTCTTCAATTTCCTTTTGTCTTATTTGGCATATTTGATATCAGTTTAATTGTGTTATTTCTGTACTCATCTATCTTCATCATCTCTAATAAGGGGACTGACATCTTGATTTGAGATAAGGCTTGGGTGATATCAAAGGAAGGTGTATTCATTGTATGTTTTGTCTTAGTCAATTCTATCTTGATCCTATCTTTCTCTTCTGCTAATTTCTTAGGACCACTATTCATTTTACGTTGTTCAACTTTTGTTACTTCCTTTGGGGTATCCTTTTAGGACGCATTTCGAGGTTCCTCCTTTATATTATTTTTGTGGCTTCTTGGGGCTGTCCTTTTGATGAACACAATTGTAAGGGGTCCCTGGTCAACATTGATTGTCTTGTTTCTAAGGCTATAATTGTTTCTAGCTTGGGCCATATCAGCAATGGTGAGTGTTTTGATTTCTAATTCTATCAGCTTTCTCAATTGAAACTAGTTCAACTATGGCATTGTGTCAGATGCATGAGAGATTTATTCATTATTATCTTCTTGATTAGAGAAGATCTCCTATTGAACAATATGAACATTATATCTCTAGATGTTCACATCATATTTGAATCCATCCTCTTCATAAGATGAGTACTCTTTCTTAATCCCATGGGGCCTCATTGCTAGCATGTTTATGGTATGATCATCCCTCTCTTGATCATAGAGCATCTCATTCCCCTATATGGATTGTGCAACCACAAAATACTCAGGTTAGTGGGGTAAACTACATGCCAAGCACCGTGGATTATTTTCTACTACATGTGTTCCTTGCCTTTTCAATGGGTTAAGAGTATATTTACTGAAATTATGTATTTCATTGTTATCCAAAGGTCTTTCATCCTTCTAATATGTTTTATATGGCATATCATGCAGTCTAGATATCTCATTTCTATAATGGTTTCCAAACTTAATTTGAGGCTTATTGGGATTTTGTGGAATCCTAACATTGCCTCTTTTGCTAATTTTCCCTGTAGCCCTTCTATTATTTTCTATATTTATAGCAGTTTTAAATTCCTCATCTAGGGTAGGAGGATTTCTCGTTCTAAGATCACAACTCATCTTTGGGTCAAATTCATTTAAGTAAAACACTAGGCATATAGGGTTTGTAGGTTTCAAATGGTGTGGAGTTTTGTTCAATAACTTATTAAATCTGGCATTAAAGCAATTGACTGCTTCTTTATGAATTTTTTGAATATTCGTTAGTTCATGTAAGGAAAACATTGGATCTGAGTGATCCCCATACTCTTCCCTAAATTTTCTTTTGAATTTTGACCAAGAATTGATAGAAGCATTAGATAAACTTTTATACCAATCTCTTGCATCCTCTATCAATGATTGCATAAACAGTTACACATGAAGATATCTTCTTAAATATCAAAAGAGTCCATGACTATTTGAAATGAATTTATATGATTTTCCCCTAAGACAACACTGTTGCCAGAAAATTTGGGAATTTTATTTCTCATTTCATTACTGATGGCACTCAAGTATCCTTGATTACCACTAAATTTGAGTGGCCTATATCTATCTATGTTGATAGGTCCCCTCATAGGTGGATTTTTCCCCTAGTGAGGCTGATACTGTTGGTATTGGGGGAACTTGTTGATGATATGTTCCTTGTTGCATACCTTGGTTATGATTTATAGAAGGATTGGTACTTCTTTGAGTGTGTTGTTGTGGATTTTGATGTTGATACTAGGTGTACCCTTGATTCTAATTATTTACTACCCCTTGACTATGGGTTATATGATAAGCACTCCTTTTTGAATTTGAGGGGATGGTACTGAAGTGCTATGCGATTTATGAGTATGTGAAGTAGTACCAATGTTTCCTCCTGTATTATTTTCTGTTATTGATGGAACACCTATATTAGCATACCCAATATGTCTATAGGGGTAAATATCATGACCCACTTATTGTAATCTAAGTCATTCATTGCTATAATTCTTGAGCTACTTGTCTTGCTTGTTCTAATAGCTTGAACATGTCAAGTTCTTCCTGCATTTTTTGCAAATCCCACTTCACTTCATGAGCAGTCCTCTGTGTTGTTGTTATAGGACTATTTTTATATTTTATGAAATGAACCATTTGTGGTGCGACACTATGTGAATCATTTGTATATGTTTGATCCATCCTTTCTTCAAAATTCCTTCGTGCTTCATTGTATTTCATTTCTTGGTCAAGTTGTGCTTCAAACTCTACCATCTTTTGAGGATTAGGTTCAAAAGAAAGGATAGTGTTGTATAAACTACCATGCTTAGTTTGATTCTGAGGTTCTCTTGGTGGGAATCTCTCCCCATTATATATTTTATCTTCAAGTGAATGGGTATTGTATACACTAAATTTTTGCTCCATGATATTGCTTTGTTCTTTTTGTTGATTATTGTGTGGCTCCATGTTTGTAGTTGTATTTACAACAGTCCCTTTAGTATTTTTCTTTGAGATAGGAGGGGATCTAGACCTATCCTTTTTTCTAATATGTCCATCTTTTATATTTATTTGATTGGTTGTTTTGATGTAATGACCTTCTACCCTCCATTTTATGAGAGATTGTGAGACTTTTTTTCCTAGAATTTACCCTTTCTGATATATATTTAAAATGTTTAGGCATACAGTAATTTCAAAATATTTGGTATAGTCACCACCCACTTTTCTAAAAAGTGAGAAAATGGTATTAGTTAAGTGTTAAGGTTTGATTATGATTATTCTTTAGTTCATCCCTAGCAGAATCCCCTAATTAGTCATATCAAATTGCAATTACACAATGTAATACTTTTGTGACTCTATCATAAAATGTTCTTGAATCAAGATTTACTAAGCTACTTCCTAATAAAGTCACCAATCTGTTGGTTCACAAAATTGTAAATTACAAACCCTAAGATTGTGCCAGGATCTATGGTCAAGTTTAACAATGTTTTGGACAACAAATGAAATTAACCAATGTAGTTAGAACCTACTCTTTAAGTTCTGCTAGACCTAGGCGGGTGTACCTCTATAAATGTTATCTTCTTTTGATTGATGTTAAGCAGACTGAATGTGTTTATGAAACTTTTATCCATTTCTCCCTATCTACTTCAATATGGCATAAAGGTTTGAAATGGATAAATTGAATGCTAAACTAACTGTTGTTTCTAACTGCTACTGGCTATGTGTAGGATCATCATGGAAAAAACAAGCCCTTAAGTAACCAAAATTCAGAAAAATCAGAGTTAGGCAACTTGATGTAAAAAATTGAATAATTTATCTATATTATTTCAAAAATATGTAAGAATAGAATCTATAGCAAATTGAATGTAGTTTCTAAACTACTAGGTTTATTTTTTTTAAAAAATCTATTTGGTGAAAATTTGAAATTTCAATGCAGTAGTACTTAAATTTCAGGGAAAAATAAGAAGTAGGTGTCTGTCTGACCACGCTAACCACAATAAAATGATAATATTTTTTTATAATATTTTAGATATAAGTAGAGGAATCATGTCCCGATGTGATGTATATTTTTTTGTAATTTTTTTCCAAGTAAATAATTAATTATGAATGTTTTATTACAACTTTTTAAAAATATAAAAACTTGTATGTCTGACCACCTTAACTTGGTCAAAACTTCATGAAATTCATTTTTAAAAAAATCTTATAGTATGCAAAGCATAAAATGTGATGCAAGTTTTAGATTCAAAAAATGTGATACTGTATGAAAGCTATAGATGTTTCTCAATCAACCTATCAATTAAGACTTTAGTCGTAATTCAAATAGAAAATGAATAATAATTATTTATTAAATTCAAAGTAAAGCATAATTTATATTGGTGGAAAGTTGAGAATCTCATTTAAAAACCCTTTTCGTTTCATCAATTTTTGGTTTAAAAAAAGTTCTCAACCACATACCCTACACATACCCATCATATCACCACTTTTTGAACCATCATGATCTTGCACATACCCTACTCCTATAATTAAAAACTTGAAAGGTGTAGATGAAGTTTTACATAATGTATTTTTAAATGAAATTCATTAGTGTCATATCCTATTGGGCGATGGAGTCAGAATGTAAATGATGTATGTGTCCTACTTCTGGCTACAACTCTAATTATTTGGTATAGTAAGTATCTATGGTTGGCATAAATGTGCAATGAAGTGATTATAGGGTTCTTCTTATTGATCCAAATAATACTTCTAGGCCACCATGATCTATTTAAAAGGATTTAATCTTTACTTGAAAGAACTAATTAAAATGAATCACATAGGAGAAGTAAATGTGTCTTGACAAATGAAACATATACTTGATACATTTAATTTGAATAATAAGGAATTATTAAACCGGAGACAACCATATAACCATGAATAGTAATATCAAAAAATAATTAAGACCAAAATTTGAGCACTAGATTAAACTTTCTTATCCATTAATTGCTTTTAAAAATTATAAGATATGAGAAGTCTTTCTTTGTGTGAGCTACTCTATTCTATATGATGATCAAAATTTGATATTGGTTTCCCATATATATGGGAAGAAACAAGCTTCAAATCATTACATATCAAAAGGTCTCTTTAATTGTCTTTTGTTAACATAAACTAAAACCTTAATGATGATTGTTACATGCAAATTAACAAAGATAGGAAATAAACAATAAAGTAAGAAGCATTTACAATACACCATAGTCTGTTAATCTTCATAAGGTACTTGTGATCACTTGGATCTAGAAAGGTCCTCTTTCCATGATAACATATCCAATGGTAGGTGACTTTGATGAGGCTTTTTGTCTTTATGTTGCACACGCAATGAAAAACTGCAACTAGGAAAGATGCTCAACATATTTTGCATTATTATACATATTAGTAACAGTAATTAGATCCTTTTGTTGGGGCTGTCAAATTTTTCAAATTTGAAGTGCCCATATCAAAAAATTTGCCTATGCACTCTCAGAAGTGCACCTAAAAAATCTGCCTAAGTGACCCACTTTGGAGGGTCATATTTCGGATCCTGTTGATTTTCGTACAAAACCCATTTGCAAACCCATTCATGTGACATATGTGAGTGTGCATGTAAATTTTTAGCTTCCCACAATAAGTTTTGACAGGGTTTTGAAAAGTGAAGCTGGAGGGTTTTGGCACATTTATGTTGTTTACAAACTTTCAGTTTTGCAAAGTAGCCTCCTATTTCAGCTTGTATTTTGCAATTGGATGACTATCAAGTCAAAATGATTATTTCTCTCCATTCTCCATACATAAATGTGCTCCCATGCCAAGTTCTAGAGCCTCATGAGATGATTTGCTATTTTTTCAAGATCAAAAGCAAATGCAATTTATTCAGTTTAGTATCTATAGTGCTGACAGTGTTTTGAGGTGGTCAACTTTGACCCCTAATATATCGTTAAGATTGATGATTGAAGAAAATTCCTCTTGCACACATTCTTACTGCACCAAAATGATCTAATGTCTCCAGTGGCAGCTTCTCAGGAGTTGATTTGATATTTTATCAAATTGGTGACTTGATGAGTTTTAATTGGTTTTGAACAACTACAGTTTCAGAAAAGTTTGAGTAGGAAAATTTGTTGATTAATATCTTTCACCTCATGGCATGTATTGTTGAGCCATCTTTTGCACTCCATTCTTGGATCCAATTTCTACATGTTTGCAAACTTTCATGGCTCCAGGAGGTCGTTTGACCAATTTCCCAGGGCAATTCTAGAGCCAACTTGACCAGTTTGACAATTGTGCAAAAATGCTTAAAAGCAAATTTTAATGACGACCCAGTTGAAATTTCCACTTTAGATGCTCTCAAAAGTAGCCTCAAGTCAGTTTGAAGTCACCAGTGTGGAAAGAGAATGTAATAGAAAGGGGTGCCTGGTTGAAGTCACCAGGGATAATGTCACAACATTACTTAATCTTGCTAGGTTGTTTGAATAGCTACATACATTGACAAACTCAAATTTTGGTAAGAGAATATTGTCCAGGTTTCTTGATTATATGGAATGCATCTTTGCACTTAGCAGACATGGCATAAATTTTATGTGAAATTCAATTAGGTTTTAACCTTGATGGAGTCTCATGTTTAAGTGGACACAAATCAGATCCCTACATTCATGGCTCGGGCTTGGAATGTATTCCAACTAAACTTATAACTCAGTTGGATACATTTCAAATAGACAAAGACATTTCCAATGCTTTTCCTATGCTGGAGCTACCATGTCAGGCAACAACAGGGTTGATTCAACTCTAGAAAGAACATGACAATCAACTTGGATGGATTCTCTAGAAAAATGTGGTATCATGCTGCCATTACAACCAATGCACATAACAAATTTATTGGAAGCTCTAACAACTTTCAAAAAATTGCAGTTAACATGTGAGAAATGGGTCGCCATTGAGAAAACCATCGTGCCAAGTGAAGGAGATTTGTTGATGTGGTTTGGGAGAGTCTACAAAGGGTTTTCAAGATACTTGAAGGGCACTATTAAGGCATGTAGCCTATGCACAAAACATATCTATTGAAAGGTCTTAGAAACTTTGCAAATGTTGGGCAACCACTCCATCTCAAAAAGGATGAATGCAGCCTGCACACTCATTAAGGTTATTTACAAAGTGGATTTGTTGAAAATGCTTAACACTGAGATGACATGATTACAAACCACACAACCTGCGTACAAAACAAATTTATTGATAAGGCTTTGAAAAACTTGAAGTAAAATACATTTCCAGCACCATCAAGCTAGCTAAAATGGGGGTTGTTGATATTGCATAGAAATATTTGCAGAAGACAAGCCAATGCCAGAGTCCTTTAACCTCACAGTAAAATGTTTCAAATTTTTCAGAAGCAGAGAGATGGAATAAAGTGTGGGCATCCATCAAAGCACAAAACAAGATGAAGAATGCTTGGCGCCCTGGATAGTAAGGGGCTTCAGAGAATATAAAGTAATCAAGCACGGGGAAAGCGCCAATATAACACATGAAATAGTGTTGTTGATAAATCTTAGAAACCTTAAAGAAAATGTAACTAGCATTGGTGAAGCTCGAGTAGGCTTCAAGGAGGAAGCGATGCTTTTGAGAGAGGCTTGATAGAGTGTGTAAAGTGTGGCATGTGATAGGGAGTTTTAATGCAAGGTGAACCAACCCATTCCCATTGAGAGGAAGCCGCCATTGTCGTGAGGTTGTAGCTGAGTGAACGAACATTGAATAATTTAGGGTAAGATGTGAATGGATGGGCATTAGTGAAGAACAAATAAAATCAATGACGAAGAAATGAATCAAAATGCAGCAAGATCTCCACCCTTGCTCGCTGCCTCATGGGTTCAAGTTTCCCACTTGTTAATGGAATGGGATTTGCGAGATCGTGCCACGTGGATGAGGTGGGCCCAAAGAGGAACTTTCAAGTGCAGTTTAAAGGAATGTTGAAATAATTAAAAGTTGTTGGTGCTATGCATTTCCCCAATGAAATTTTGAAAAAGAAAAGCATTTAAAAGATTAAAGTGTGCCATGAAAGTTTAGTGGGCCTGAGAGAGTAACTTCAAAGGAAGAGTATTAAAATTTGAATGGCCCGATATAATATTCAAGAGCCTTTAATGTATAAAGGAAAAAAAACTTAAAAGGTAAGGTGAATTAAATGTTGCACAATGCAACATTTAAATATTTGCATTTTAAATGAAATATTTTTGGGAAAATATTCCAGTGGTGAGCATAGTGGGGTGGACTAAATATTTAATCCCCAATTAAAGTTTAAATATTTCTATGTTGAAAGAGAAACAAGTATTAAAAATATAAAATGAAGGCATGGGGATATTTTATAAAGTTAATTTATTTACTTGCTGGGCATTAAAGTATTAAAGTGCATGGAGGAATATTTTACTTTTCTAAGGTAAAATAAAGTGCAACTACAACACTGTCAAAGGAAGAGACAAAGTTTTCATAGGCAGAGATATTTTCTCTCAATTGCAGAGTAAATGGATTAAAATTCTCCACATAGTGAAATTTTTTGTTGCTGAACAACTTGGAGCAAAGGGAAAGAAAATGGTGGAAAATTTTGTTGGAAGGGAAGAGAGAGGAGAGATGCTTTACAATTTTGGATGATCAATGGGAAAGAAGTTTCCAACTATCATCAATAGATCAACTTTTGGAGTTTTCCTTCCTTCTATATCTTCTCTTCTTTTCTCATTTGAATGGGTTCTAATTTCTGAAAGCTCTACAGGATAGCCAAAAGCTCTAGGTAGAATTGTACAACTAGGGTGAATTATAACTGTTTCATTAATCTAAGGTGTTTATGTTCTAAATTGAGCTTCATGTTTATATTTTATCTGATAATTATCTCCATGACTAAAATGTAATGCTCTTTTGAATTCAATAATCAGAGATTGTATGGGTTTTTTCATGCACACTTGTTGCATTTGAGTTGCAATAGTTGTTTCCTTTTGTTATGTGAATGATGTAATTTCTTTAATGAATATCAACTACATTTATTATTGCTTATTGTTCAAGGGATAGTGTAATTGCTTCAACAAATATAATAGGAGTGTTATGTTTCCAGGTAGATTTGTAAGAAGGATTATTAGATAAAGCTTCAGTGGTCTTGTTGTCATAATGTAACAACATTTGCAAAGATCTTCATAACATGTTCAACACTGTAGGATGAAGTGTTGGTTATATGACTCCAGAGCCCTCTTTGGAACTGGTCAATCTTTATGCATCTGCTATTTTCAGTTTGGTCCCAACTCTTAAAATTAAAAACCATTTCAATTTTGTATTCAGAGTTATGCGTGCCATTTTCTCCATGCTAGTTTCTAAAATTCATTCAATGTGATAGCCAATGTTGAATGATATTTTATGTTTCTGAGCATAATTCTGTGAGAGCATTATCTATTAAGCAATATCCTATTAATTGTGTGTCTAAATCCTTAGGTATTTCTAAAGGGTCACCCCCCTAAGTCCTACAGAGCCTGAAGTGTAGGGGAAATGTGTGTTAATTCCATTTCCTGTCAGTTAGCCAAATCCACCTTTGAATCTAAACATGAGAAATTGGCTAGTCTTTAGGATTCATTTGGTCTGTTGATTTGGAGAACCAATAGAATGGCGACTATGTTGGTTAGAAATTTGAATCTCCAAGTGCAGATTGTATAATTATAGAGTCATATTATTTTTTATTTTGAATTTGGTTAAAATATTGAAGGATTTCAAACTTGGAGAATGAAATTGTTGCAGTGAACCTGAAGATTTCATGATTTGTGATGCACTGTTGGTGAAAGGAACTCAGAAAGAAATTTACATGTGAAAGAGCTTCATACTGCTTGAAGTTCAGTCCTCTATGAAGAGAGGTGGTGACTCTGTCAGAAGAACCTATTGAAGATGTGAATGAAAAGTGCCAGATCTACAATAATTCTAGTCAGGAAGAATAATTTTCAGTAGTTGCAATGTTTCCAGGTATTCTTCACTTTTGGTTTTCAAGAGATTGTGTGTGAAAACCATATTTGAACATCTTAGGACAATACTTTGGTTCCCTATTGAGTGATTAGCACTAATAAAGGGAAAGGATAGTGATATTTAGTTTGCATACTTCTGAATTGTAATTTGCATCTTATGTATTGTGTTGGAAAAGTATGCTAGTTTTTAAATTTTCCCACTAAATAGATCTTAGGTGTAGATGCATTTGAATTATGCATTGTAATATTTTGAGATCATGATGAAAGATATAAATAGGGCAGTGAATGATCAATTGTAGGGTTGATATTTGAATTTTGAAGAGGCGTGTCAAAATACTTCAATATATGCATCCTAGTATAGTTCCTAATGCAACCATGGTTTGTGATCAGTCACAACCAGATTGTCAAAGAAGTTTCAGCACTGGATGGTACAAAGCCATCAATTTCAATGACATTAGTGGTTACCCAAATGACATTCCGGCTAAAGTCAGAAATAAGTTACCAAGATTCATTGGTGATAAATCTGAATCAACAAATAAACATCTACAAGAATTCACTAATTTGATGGATGACTATGAGGTAGATCACGAGGATGTGATCATGAGACTATTTGTTCAGTCCTTATGAGGAGATGCAAGAGATTGGTTCTCTTATTTACCAGAATCCTCTAGATATCTATTCTTGGGAGGATTTCAAAATGGTTTTCATGGAGTAGTTTGGTGAAAGGATTGATCCAGTTTTAATAAGGAAAAAGTTCATGAACATGGAGAAAGGAAAAGATGAGTTCATCCCATCTTTTAATCTTAGATTTTCAGAGATAATAAGAGTGATCCCAGAGAGTATAAGACCAAATGATGTTGAATTTTTGGTCGTGTACTTAGGAGAATTTGACAAAATGATGAGTTATCTATTGAGGGATAAAGAGCCTACAACATTGCACCAAGCATATCAAATTGCTAAAGACATTGAGAATAATTTGAGATATTCAATGATGAAAGGACAAAGGGTTGTGAGTGTTGGTCATCCTAAGACACCTCATGCAAATAGAACTCATGCATTAGGTAACAGAAGTTATTGTCAAGAAGGTTATGTTGTTGTTCCAATTTCTCCATCATCACAACATGCAGGACATAGTGAACTCCATGTTAAATGTCATCAAATTTTGAGCAATGTTGATCAAACAACTCTTGTTCAAGGATTGTCTAAAATGAAGAGACACAAAGGAGAATCAACAAATGATTTGTTCTCAAGGTTTTTGGATGCCTTGTGGAAAGTCCCCATAAATTTAAAACCTAAGGATTCAGTGTGCATTGATCTATTTTGTGAAATCTATGAGTCTGGGTTGAGTAGTTTGCCAAAGGGGTTGAAGCCTCATAGTTTGGATCAAGTACTTGATTGGATCAAGATTATTGAGGGAGCCCAACATAATTATGCATGAAATGTGATGTCTCAAAGTGAAGATAGTAGTTTTCCATATGAGAAGAATCAAAACATGACACCCAAAAATGTAAAGAGTGTATCAAAAGGTGAAGATATGCGTTGTATGAATGAGAATGTTGATTGTAATCAACTCACAATCAAAACATGTGCAAATCCTTGCTGTAGTGATGAAGATGAGGATACATGGTATGATGAGAAAATAGATATGCATGAAAAAATTTCTTGCAATATCTTGTGTGATGAAGAAGTAAAAGAGATGCAAGAAATCATTCCATGTCAGGTTTTGGTTAGTGAAGATAATGCAATTGTTGATGACATCTCATCACAAATCAGTGATTAATACATTGAAGATAGAAGTTCAAGCACTCACTCCGAAGAATCTGAGCATGATCTATGTGGTGACAAGTTCTCTTGTGATGAGGATTATGATGACAGTCAACCTGATTATTCTTCCGACGATTACAAATGCTCCAATAAGGATGATCCAGAGGTACTTTCTTCACCTAAATAATGCAATGATATGAATATTGATGAAATCACTAGTCCACAAGTGAATGATCAAATTGCACTTGAGGCATACTTGGAATGTAATTTGGGTTTTTCATCAATGGAGCATGTCAATTTTGTGAGTGATGAAGAATCTGAAGACAATCATATGTGTGTTCAATCTACTCATGATGAACATAGTGATGGAAATGATGGAGATGTTGATGAACCTACTTATGTCTTTGCTACTCATGATTGTTTATATGAAGTAAAGATTGAAATGTCATCCATACATGAAAAGGATGTTCAGGTGCACATTGATGAAGGAAATAATTCATTTATGACTGATCAAGTTATGCATTATGACAATCACATGGATCTAGGATCAGCCTTGTTACCCATTGATAATGTTAAACAATTTGATGGATGTTCATATTATGTTGACATTGCAAAACCTTTCGATCAATGTGTGGAGCAGCCATATGATGTAAATGATAGTGGGTGTGATGTTAGTCAATATGAGATTGAATATGGGTCTTTATTTGATGATCTTTCTCATCTTCACAGTATGCAAGTGGATATGTTTTCTTTGAATGAGGAAAGCATTGATGTCAAAGAAAATGAAGATTTTAGTTATATTGCTAGTAGACAAGTTTTAGATAACAATGAGTCTATGGAAATTAGGTCAATATGCCTATCAGCTGATAATGCACCTGGAAGTTTCTTTGCTGACCCTGTTAATATTGAAAGTGATAGCATTTAAAATGATTCAGACACTGAACATGTTATGAAAAATCAATGTGAAATTTCTGGCTCAGGGTTGAATTCTGAATTGTCTGAATCTTTAGTTGAGACATTCCATATGGAATTGTATACTAGTGTGAAGAATAAATCTGACATCATGTCTGAACTTAAGATAGAAAACATTTCTTATGCAATAGATGTTAATAGTTTTGTTGAATGCCATGATTTGAATGAAGATGAAAGTACTTTTGGTATTGATAAATCTGATTTTCAAAATCTTGAAACACATGACAATGCATTTGGGTTGTGGTGTTTGGATGACGACAAACTGATTCATGATTCAAGTCAGTTGAAATAATTGTAAATGTATGAGCATTCTTTGCTCAACACACAAGGGGATTGCATATTATTTTTCAGCCCTGATATCTCCTCTAAACATGATCATTATCAGGAGGTTAATAAATGTGATAAGACCATGTTTTCATGTGGTCTTGATCACTATTCTCAAATGCTGCCACTTGAAACAAAATTAGAAAGTGAAGAGAGTGGCAATGATGTGGCCTATGTAATTTGGCTACCATGTGATAACAAAGCTGAACAAGGAGCAAGTTTCCAATTGTACAAAGGTAACCTGATACTTGTGTTTGCACAAATGTAGTCACTTATTTTGTTGTGGTTTGACATAAGTAAGCATGATTTAAGGGAGGTTAGTTATTTTATCAGATTGGTGTTTGACAGAGGTAAATATTGATCTCCCCTTTCCATTTGGTGGCTCGGGGTCACTGAGTGAAGTTGAAAAAAAAGGTTGAATAAAGGAGCAATTTCAGAGCACCCAATTGAATTAGAATTTGGTCTACTCCCTAGAGATCTGGAATCTTTCTATGTCCATTGGGGGCATACATCCCCAGTCAGAGCCACTATTGCGATTGTCAAAATTTGCCTCTGGACTCTCAGAAGTGCACCTAAAAAATCTACCTAAGTGACCCACTTTGGAGGATCATATTTTGGAGCTTGTTAATTTTCATGCAAAACCAATTTGTAAACCCATTCATGTGACATATGTGAGCGTGCATGTCAATTTTTAGCTTCCCATAATAAGTTTTGATAGGGTTTTGAAAAGCGAAGCTAGAGGGTTTTGGCACATTTCTACTGTTTGCAAACTTTCAGTTTTACAAAGTAGCCTCCGGTTTGAGCTTGCATTTTACAACTGGATGACTCTCCAGTAAAAAAAATTGTTTCTCTCCATTCTCTGTACATAAATGTGCTCCCATGTCAGGTTTTAGAGCCTCATGAGATGATTTGCTATTTTTTTGAGATCAAAAGCAAATGCAATTTATATAGTTTTGTATCTATATTGTTGATAGTGTTTCGAGGTGGTCAACTTTGACCCCTAATATCTCGTGAAGGTTGATGATTGAAGAAAATTCCTCTTGTACACGTGCTCACTGTACCGAAATGATCTAATGTCTCTAGTGGCAACTTCTCAGGAATTGATTTGATATTTTATCAAATTGGTGACTTGATGAGTTTTAATTGGTTTTGAATAGCTGTAGTTTCAGAAAAGTTTTCGTAAGAAACTTTGCTGATTAATATCTTTCACCTTGTGACATGTTTTTTTGAGCCGTCTTTTGCACTCCATTCTCAGGTCCAATGTCTACATGTCTACAAATTTTCATGGCTCTAAGACGTTGTTTGACTAGTTTCCCAAGGTGATTCTAGAGCCAACTTGACCAGTTTGACCATTGTGCGAAAATGCCTAAAAACAAATTTTAATGACCCAGTTGAAATTTCGACTACAGATGCACTCAAAAGTAGCCTTAGGTCATTTTGAGCATGAAATTTGTTTGAAAATGGAAATTTTTTTTAGTCGAGCCCACAAGGGGATCTTACAAATGTCGCTTTTGAAGGAACTTTTTAAGTTTTTAGTATGCTCTGGAAAGAATCAACCACATAATTACTTGCTTATTCAAATTTCCCAAATTGCTCCAATGTGGTGTTGCAAGAAATTATTAAATTGTAACGATCTTTGCTCAGGCCATAGAAACACAATGTTGTGGAAAGAGAATGTAATAGAAAGGGGTGCCTATTTAAAGTCACTAGGGATAATGTCACAACACTACTTATCTTGCTAAGTTTTTTGAATAGCTACATACACTGACAAGCTAAAATTTTGGTAAGAGGATACTATCCAGGTTTCTTGATTATATGGAATGCATCTCTACACTTAGTAGATAGGCCATAAGTTCTATGTGAAATTCAATTAGGTTTTAACCTTGATGGAGTCTCTTATTTAAATGGACACAAATCAGAGCCCTACATTCATGGCTCGGGCTTGGAACGTATTCTGGCTGAAATTATAACTCACTTGGATACATTTCAAATAGACAAAGACATTTCCAATGCTGGAGCTACCACGTCAAGCAACAGGGGGGTCAATTCAACTCTAGAAAGAACGTGGAAATCAACTTGGATCAATTCTATAGACAAATGTGGTATCATGTTGCCATTACAACTGATGCACATAACAAATTTATTGGAAGCTCTAACAACTTTCAAAAAAATGCAGTTAGAATGTGCGAAATGTGGTGCCATTGAGAAAACCATCATGCCAAGTGAAGGAGATTTTTTGATGTGGTTTGGGAGAGTCTATAAAGGGTTTTCAAGCTGCAGGAAGGGCACTATTAAGGAACCTATCATGTGCACAAAACATATCTATTGAAAGGTCTTAGAGACTTTGCAAATGTTGTGCAGCCATGCCAGCTCAAAGAGGATGAATGCAGCCCACACAATCATTAAGGGTATTTACAAAATGGATTTGTTAAAAATGCTTAAGACTGAGATGTCATGATTGCAAGGCACATAGCCTGCATACAAAACAAATTTATTGATAAGGCTTTGAAAACCTTCAAGTAAAATACATTTCTAGCACCATCAAGCTAGCTGAAATGGGGGTTGTTGATACTACATCAAAATATTTGTTGAAGACAAGAAAACGCCAAAGTCCTTTGACCTCACAGTAAAATGTTTCAAATTTTTCAGTAGTGGAGTGATGGAATAAAGTGTGGGCATCCATCAAAGCACAAAACAAGTTGAAGAATGCTTGGCATGCTAGACAACAAGGGGCTTCAAAAAATTTAAAGTAATCAAGCATGGAGAAGGCCCCAGTAGAATGCATGAAATAGAGTTGTTGATAAATCTTAGAAACCTTAAAGAAAATGCAACTAGCATTGGTGAAGTTCGAGTAGGCTTCTGGGAGGAAGTGATGCTTTTGAGAGAGGCTCGATAGAGTGTGTAGAGTGTGGCATGTGACAAAGATTTTTAATGCAAGGTGAACCAACCCATGCCCATTGAGAGGAAGCCTCCATTGTTGTGAGGTTGCAGCTGAGTGAATGAACATTGTAGAATTTAGGGAAAGATGTGAATGGATGGGCATCAGTGAAGAACAAAAAAAATCAATGGTGAAGAAATGAATCAAAATGCAGAAAAATTTCCACCCTTTCTTGCTGCCTTGTGGGTTCATGTTTCCCACTTGTTAATGCAGCGGGATTGGCGAGATCGCGCTACTTGGACGAGTTGGGCCCAAAGAGGAACTTTCAAGTGAAGTTTAAAGGAATGTTGAAATAATTAAAAGTTGTCCATGCTATGCATTTTCCCGATGAAATTTTAAAAAAGAAAAGCATTTAAAAGATTAAAGTGTGTCGTGAAAGTTTAGTGGGCCTGACAGAGTAAATTCAAAGGTGAGTATTAAAATTTGAATGGCCTGATATAATATTCAAAATCCTTTAATGTATACAAGCAAAAAACTTAAAAGGTAAGGTGAATTAAATGTTGCACAATGCAACATTTAAATATTTGGATTTTAAATGAAATATTTCTGGGAAAATATTCCAATGGCGAGCATAGTGGGGTGGATTAAATATTTAACTCCCAAATAAAGTTTAAATATTTCTATGTTGAAAGAGCAATAGGTATTAAAAATATAAAATGAAGGCATGGGGATATTTTATAAAGTGAATTTATTTACTTGCTAGGGATTAAAGTATTAAAGTGCACTGAGGAATAATTTACTTTGCTAAGTTAAAATAAAGTGCAGCTACAACATTGTAAAAGGAAAAAATAGAGTTTTCATGGGAAGATATATTTTCTCTCAATTGTATTGTAAATGGAGTGAAATTCTCCACATGGGGAAATTTTTTGTTTTTGAACAACTTGGAGCAAAGGGAAAGAAAATGAAGGAAAATTTTGTTGCAAGGGAAGAGAGAGGAGAGATGCTTTACAATTTTGGTTGGTCAATGGGAAAGAAGTTTCCAGTTGTCATCAACATATCAACTTATGGAGTTTTCCTTCCTTCTATATCTTCTCTTCTTTTCTCATTTGTATGGGCTCCAATTTCTGAAATCTCTGCAAGACAGGAAGAAGCTCTAGGTAGAATTGTAAAGCTAGGGTGAATTGTAACTGTGTCATTAATTTGAGGTGTTTATATTCTGAATTGAGCTTCATGTTTATATTTTATTTGATAATTGTCTCTATGACTGAAATGTAATGCTCTTTTGAATTCAATAATCAGAGATTGTTTGGGTTTTTTCATGCACATTTTTTGCATTTAAGTTTCAATAGTTGTTTCCTTCTATTATGTGAATGGTGTAATTTCTTTAATGAATATCAACTACATTTATTATTGCCCATTGTTCAGGGGATAGTGTAATTGCTTCAACAAATATAACATGAGTGTTATGTTTCCATGTGGATTTGTAAGAAGGATTATTAGATAAAGCTTTAGTGGTCTTGTTGTCATAATGTAACAACATTTGCAAAGATCTTCACAATATGTTCAAAACTGTAGGATGAAGTGTTGGTTATATGACTCCATAGCCCTCTTTGGCACTAGTCAATCTTTATGCATCTGCTATTTTCAGTTTGGTCCCAACTCTTAAAATTAAAAACCATTTCAATTTTGTATTCTGAGTTATGTGTGTTATGTTCTCCATGCTAGTTTTTGAAATTCATGTAATGTTATAGCCAATGTTGAATGATATTTTATGTTTCTTAGCATAATTCTATGAGAGCATTATCTATTAAGCAATATCCTATTAATTGTGTGTCTAAATCCTTAGGTATTTATAAAGGGTCACCCCCCTAAGTCCTACAGAGCCTGAAGTGTAGGGGAAATGTGTTTTAATTCCATTTCCTATCAGTTGGAAAAATCCACCTTTGAATCTAAATATGATAAATTGGCTAGTCTTTAGGATTCATTTGGTCTATTGATTTGGAGAACCAACACCTTCATGGAAAATTCTAGCAGAGATATTCTACTAAGCTACGAGTGTGTGTTATCTATCTCCATTAATTCATCATTTACTTTTTCTAGGCCTTGAGGTAGTAATTGAGTTAACTCATCCTTCCATGCATATTACTCTTTAATGTCACCTTCATCACTAAATAAGTAAGGAAAAATAATATCCAACGGTTGCTCGAAGTCATCAATTTCTTTTGTAAGCAATTCTTTGAATTGATTGTGTATATCAATCAACTTATCCCAAGCTTTGTGTGCTTGATCATTGAAATTTCCCTTACTAATCGCCTCTTCCCATTTTTCCATCAATATTTGTAGTATTTTTTCATGTTCCTGAAGGGCGGTATAAGTTTTGGTGTATGTTTTCCAAAGCATATTAACCTTTTCATGCACCTTTTGAAATCTTCTTTTTATCAATTCTGAAAAAATGCTAAATTTGATGGATCTCATTTTTGCCTCCAATTTATCACATTTCCTTTGGAATTTCTTAGACTTATGCCTCCAATATGTACTTTCAAACATAGCCTCCAATACTCTGTTATCATTTTGCAACAATGGGGAGTAAGTATTTGAGGAGGATGGCAACTTATTCTTATGGCTAGCTATTTCTTGCCTTAAGTTCTCATTTTCAGTCATATACCTTTTGTTATCTTTCACCAACCTTTCAATCTGAGCTTTGGTGAACTTAGAAACATTAAGATTCAAATCTACAGTTTCAATAGGATCACTATCTCTAACCATTTGCACAAGAAGATGGCCAAATACCTTGTTGGGATCATCAATGATTGTAGGTCTATTGTCTGGTGGATATAGGGCCCGAATTTGCAAAATTGCAGTATCAGGATTGTACCCTGGCTCAGTGTAGATTCTATCCACTCCTTTTATGCTTAATTGTAGGGTCTTATTTTTACTTCTTCAAAAGCTATCAAAAACAATATCAGAGCTCATATCCCATGTAGAGAGAAGCATAACCCCTTCTTCTAGCAATTTCCTTCCTTTCTCTAGAATGTTGTCTTCCATTTCCTTATCTACTTCTTCTTGTAGCTGTTTTAAAGCTTTTTCTTCCTTTTTAGGATTGATCTCCTTGATATTCTCTCTAATTAATTTACCTTTGTACTCATAAATGAAAGACTTAAATTCTATATTTTTAACAAAAGAGTCATCAAAAACAAACCTCTAGCTAGCACGATGTCTCACATCATCTAAGAGTTGTCTCTATTATGACTTCATTCCTTTCTGGTAGGGGATCGTAGTACTCAATAACAAGTTTAATTACCTACACAAATTCCTCCTCATCATCCACCTCTTCTTCTTCTCTTTCCATAGATGTCCCAAAAGAAAAACTAACCTCTAGTGTAGGTTGTGGAGAGAGTTGACACAATTGGATTTCACTTTCATCCTGAATCCCAATAATATCCTCATTTCTTTTCCTTTTAAACACTGAGGAGGGTATATCCCTAGTCAACTTAGCTTCATGTTAGATCAATTTATCCATCTTTTCAATAGGATCATTAATTTCTGATAAGGTGCCCATGTATGATAATTTTTTATTCATTTTCCAAGCTTCTACTGCCATGATTATGTTGTATAGATGTCTTCTCCTACTTGCTTGATGTTCATCAATGTTCCTGATCAAGTCATCTTCTACATGGAGCACATGTTGATACCCTTTCAGCCTTTGGCTTATCTTGACATCATTTATGAAATGCTTAAGACCAAATTTCTCTCTTTCATTCCCCTTGGGAAAATTATAATGCTCAAGCTTTTAATCAATAATTTCATACCCCTTCTCATAAACAACAAAAAACTCTCCAAAAAAAGGAGTACCAAGCATAAGTGTCTGCTTGTTATAGCTCTTAAGGTCCAAAAAATATGAATAGGCCAACTATTTGACAATTTCCAAATATGCTACCCTATCAGGACATGTTTTTGGTAGCACCAACACAGCTCACTCAAAACCAAATACCCTAATTTTTGTATAGTCATCATATGTGTACAAATCCCCCAATTATTTTTGACCTTTCCTCTTTGATCCTTATCTTTTGGTGAGAGAAATATTTGTATTTATAGTGAAAATTTATAGTTACAAGGTTGACCAAGAAGTTTGTATAAAGGTTTCACAAAATATTCTTCGAAATACAAGTAGTGTGATTTAACACGTCTACTATCACATATTGTGGTCCACGTTTGTAGAGGTCTGAGGTTCTCATCATCAACCATGTCTTTTATTCTTAGATGCTCACTTCTTATTTCCATATTCTATCCTTCATAGAAAATGAGGTGCATAAATAGTGAATAATGCCTAAATCAGATACCTCCATTATTATTCTTGATAAAATTGAGGGTGTTATGGATATCATTAGCTAAGTAGTCAACATAGTCAAATGGATGGGAATCTTGGTTTTTTACATGAGTCGTAGGACCATTGGAGATATGGCCATCAATATGGGAGCATCTAAACCAAGCACGTGACAAGCAGAGTAGTATGTATATTGGAAGTATTCTTCAAATAGGCTCATAGAGAATGGAGGACGTTCTTCTGATGAAAATACCCTAAGCTGATTTTCTTCAACATAGGGTTTGTGTAGTGGCAACAAAAATCTCTTGTAACTAGTACACATGTTGTGGTACTCCACTAAAACATCTTGTGGACACCAATTTTGGTACCCACAGTTCTCTTGCACTTCTAGGGTTTTTCACCTAAAAGGAGAGAAGTAGGCCAAAATGCATAATGTCCCCACGCAAAATTAATGCAAGTATGAATGAAATATGCGTAAATCTAATGTATAAATGCAATAAACTGATAAATGAAATGAATTATTAATGTAAATCCTAAGAAGTGCAAGTTTTTTGAAAACACATTGTGATATGCAAAATGACCTAAGAATGCAAGTAAACAATAATAGAAATGAACAAGAATTGAGAGAATGCACTTGGAAAATGGAATGTAATGTAGAGAATCTCTGGAATCCTTTAGAATTTTTTGTTGAAGCCAACTAGGACACTTATGACAAGCTAGGCAACTTAGTCCTGTTTCGGGGAGATTCTACCGAAATAGGTTTCAACCAAATGGGTATCCATAAGTGCATAAATCACTTTTCAAGCCTTACAGTGGGACTAGTTTTCCATGAATGGTGACTTAGTCCACTTGGGAATCTTGAGAAATTTGGGTTAAGAATCTGAAGCTCTTGATTTGCACTTCTCTTCTTGACAAGTGTCTAGTTCTAAAACTGCAAAAATTGGGCTAAAAAGGGTCTCCAAGTTTCACTTAGGGATTTTGTTGACTCGAATGACTTTGATAGAATGACAACACCTTTTTAACACCTTTCACTTTGAAAAATGTGCATACAAGACATGCAAAACACTCATGCAAAGAGGGGAAAAAGGGTTAAGGCTTAGAGAATAGGGGTTTGCCTTTGTAAAACCCCAATTTGGTAGTCAAACCCTTGAAAATGAAATGAAATGGAAAGAGAATGATGAATGAACAACATGCAATGGTACAACTCACCAAACCCTTGATGTAGAAATATGAAGATATGCAAGTAGATGCTCTAATGAAGACTTGATAATGCTTAGAATGCTTGAGAATTATGAATGAATGTATGCTAATGTGTGGATGAATGTATTAGAATAATGGATAGTGAAAATGAGAGGGAAACCCTTTATTTATACTTGATTTTACAATATTTCCCAAAAATAACATAGCACAGGCTGACCTCAAGGTTAAGAGAATAAAATCCTGCCAGAATTTTAAAATAATTTTGATTTTTGTGCCCAGTGGGACTATGTCATCCCAGGTGGTGACTTGGTCCAACCAGGGAAATTTTACTGTGTTTTAGAAATTAAAGTGTATTTAATGATGTTTAATGGGGCTATTCTCTAAAATAGACTTAAGTAAGGCTAGAAAGTGCATTAAGGGGTCATTTAAACATAAGGGTCAAATTAGTGATGATAAGCCTAGAAAAGCGTGAAAGTTTGTTACAACTCTTTACGAACTTTGAAATAAGACTTAGTAAGTGATAAAAAGGGGTTATTTAGGTGAATTATAATGTAAAGGTCCTAGAAAAGTGTGAAAGTGGATTACAACATTTCAAAACACTTTTACAAGACATCCTAGAATTCTTAATGATTCACAAGGGTCCAAGACCTAATGTGAATGTGTTGACCACATTAAAACATTAAATCGAGGAAAAATCAAGCCAAAATTCATAAGAAAGATGCAAATGAGTGTAAAAAATGTCCAAATATACATTTTTGTGGTGACACATTAAGCCCCCATTTTAGTGAGAGGGTGAACTTGCTTCAAACTCACACTAAAGTAGCTCAACATGCATATCAAGAGAGATTCATATGCATTGATGCTTGGTAAGATGAGACAACAAGAATCAAGAGGGATGATCAAGCCCCCAGGATCAAGATCACATGACAAACCAAACATTAGCACAAAGGACCACACATGAAAATGATGAAAAAGAATGAAAGAGAGAAAAGGAGAAGGAAAAGAGAGAGAGTCAGATCAAGCTTCAATCGTTTTTCTATTCAGTTGTGGATTAGATTTAGGTTGTTTTTCTAGAAAAATAAATATATACTCATTTTGAGGCAACGAAACTCATGGTTGTTTGCCAAGTGAGAAGGCCTAAGAGGTGAGAAACATACACTCATGGGTGGTATGCACTCACACACACATAGGTGGCTATGGGGAAAGTCATGCCTTGGAATGGGCTCCTTGCTCAACCATACCAAAGTTATACCTCCTGATAACTTTAGTAAGGTGCCACAAAAGAGCATGACTTCTCGAGTTTCATGAGACAAGTAAAACTTTGTATGGTTGGAGCTCATGAACAAAAGGTATGGAACCATAGACATGCAAGCTATGCTATGCAAGGTGTCCATATAACAAATACAAAATGCAACATAGAAAAAAATGTTCAAAGGAGTCTTGTTTAGTTCATGCGAGGTCTTAGCTTAGGGAACATTGTGTCTAATGTCTCCAAGAGAGGACCAATCAAAGAAAAGAAAATTTGCAATTAGGGGATGCAGTGCATTACATCAAGCCACTAAGAGGAATATAATATGCTAAGATAGATCACACTCATGAAGGACATCACACCCAATGTCATCCACAAAGAGAAAAAATTCATTGTATGAATTAACAATGCTACACTAAGAACCGAGAAAAATAAAAATGCAAAATGATAATGCCAATGTATGCCCCCACTTTAAAGGAATTTCTACACATCATTCTATGAGAAATTACTTTAAAGTAGCAAATGAAAAAGGGAAAAAAGAAAGAAGACATGAGAGCCAACTTGGAAAGCCCCTTATGCCAAGTCATACGTTTCTGAGTAAGGCTACATCATGTGAAGAAAAGGAAAAAGAAAAGGAAGGGGTTTCCCCCAAAATGAAAACACCAAACACATAAGGTATCTATGGATTTGGGGTCAGTATGTTCATTGCTAGAATATTTTGTAAAGAGCTTAGAACTATCATCATTCCCAAAATACATAGAACTAGAAGAATGACACAAAGAGAGTGAAAAAAAGAAAAAGAAAGATTTCTTTGGGTCAACATGGAAGAGACATAGGATGTCTTGACACTTTGCATCATCCCCAAAAGGAGAACACAAGAAAAAAGAAAAGGTGAATGAAAAATGGAAAAGCTTTTGGGTCAACATGAGAGAGACATTTCAGTCTCAATGCCTTGTGTCATCCCCAAAAGGAAAACACAAGAAAAGAGAAAAGAAAAAGGAAAAGAGAAAGAAAAGGGGGCCTTTTGGGTGAACATGAAAGAGACAGTTCGGTCTCAATGCCCTACATCATCCCCAAAAGGAAAACACCAGCAAAAGAAAAATAAAAAAGGTGAAAGTTATGTATGACATATAGAAGAAGGAAGGTACAAATAGAAGAATGTCACAAAGAGAATAACATTAAACATCACATCACAGGGGAGCACGTTACACACATAAAAACACACAAAAGAAAAAGAAAATGTAAAGAACTAGTAAGGAAAATGCATGCCAACCATTGAACAAGTCATTCACCTCCCAGTTATGTTAATGATATGTTGAGGGCAGGAAACTAGCCAAGACAAGAGCAAGTTCTAAACTAGGGGAAGTACCAGGTTCTACACTCTTTGTAGGATATTTTTCATTTAAGCTCATGGAAGAGTAAAATAATGTATTCAGATCATTATGCACCTCTTTGTCAATTTTAGCGATTTCATCATCATCATCCAAATTAATCACAATAGGAGGATGAATGACAATGTCCAATGAAGGGTGTACCTCTTGTTGTTGTTATTGTATTGGATCATTTTTTTGTGATTGGGGAGTAGGGTAGTCATGCATTCCTTCTTTCAAGTGCGGATTTTGATTTTCTTTGTTTTCTTCATCTTGTAACTTGTGAGGAAGGGCATGACGTCTACGCCTACGCTCCCTAGCTCCTCTATTTCTTTTGGTTTTATTTTCAAGCTATGTTTGTGAAGGAGCGGGTTGATCAACCATAAGTTTATTTTCTTTCCGAAGGGGAGGAATGAAAGGAAACATGTAAGGTTGTTCATCCACTTTCTCCTTTGCTTTGTAATTTTTTTTTATATGAGGAGGCCTAACAAAGTTGTTATCATTGTCTCGTGGTTATTTGGATGATGTGAGGGAAGTTTTGGGTGTTGGTAGAGTTTGATGGGTTGGTTTTTGTTTGGGTTGAAGCATTTTTTCATCTAGGATAGGAGTGTCAGAAGTGAATAGGGATGTGTTGTAGAGAGATAATTCTATAATTTTCTTTTCTTTAAATTTTTGGTAAGCAATGAAAAAGAATTCTTTGTGAGGCATTATAGGTTCCATAGGCTTGAGACAAAAGGCTTCTAAGGAAAAATTTCCTTTAGAATACAAAGGGTTAAAGCCACTATGGTGAATAGTAAATATTTCATTGTTAAAGGGAAACTTTAAACATTTGTCTATGATTGAAGGGACAACTTTCATTGAGTGAAGCCATGGATGGCCTAACCTCAAACGAAACTGGTCTGACTACTGAATGATGGAGAATGTAACATCCAATGTTTTTGGTCCTATTTGTAATGAAAGGATGATCGATCCTATCATAGGGAAAGAAAAACCATTGTGTGTTTTGATCCATGCTCTCAGTTTATCATAATCATCTTGATAAAGATCATGTAATACCAAAAATTCCTTAATGATCACATTCTCTCCACATGCGGGATCTATGAGTATCCCATTATTGGGCTTATCATAAATATAGCCGGCTATGTAAAGAGGACCATTGGGAAGATTTTGAAGTATGTCATTAGAGGAGAAAGTAATATCAAAAGATTTCTTAGATTGTCCCTTAGGAGGGATAACATCTATTGCACCTACCATTTCATTCATACGATTAATAGTGATGATATGTGGGATATGATCAAGATGTTCAACATCTATATGAACATTCATCACATCATTCTTTGGAGTTTCACTAGTTTTGACAAATGAAACATTATGTTTAGGCATGGGATTAGTGAAAATTTGCAAATTTTGATTTTGAGGGGCAACAAAATTATTGCCCTGATCATTAACACCTATAATGGATAGATGGCTAGAATCAATGAGGTCTTGCAACAAGGTGTTTAAGATGCCTACAATTTTTTGTGTCATGTCCATTTTTTCTATGATAATGGAAGTAATCATTGGATTTAAAGTTTAGAGGTAGAGGATTAGTAGGATTGGGTGATTTGATGGTAGGTAAGGTAATCATTTTTTGTTGCAAAATTTCAGACATTTTATTATGAAGGGTGTTTGGTAAAGGTGTAAACTGTCTTTTCAATTCTCCATAACTATAAGTTATCATAGTTTTAACAACTTCTACTTGATTGTTGATGGGTTGAGTTGGTCCTTGAGGGGGATTGAACTGTAAGAACCCTTTATTTTTCTTTCTAAATGGTTGGGAATTGTTTTGGTTGGCATGTTCATATTTCTCAGTTTATCTAGAAGTGGACTTTGCATCACGACTACTAACCGAATTGTGATAATCACACAGGGAGGTACACAAGTGCATAAAGGAGGGAAATTTCAACATGGTGAGTTTTTCCTAAAGTTTAGTTTGCAAATTTTTGATAAACATCTTTTGAAGATGTGGATTAGGAATCTTGACATCGATTTGAGAATAAAATGATTGATAGTGTGAGTTAAAATCAGTTATCTTTTCTTCTTCGTGTTATTTGCATCTCATCAAATTGGCCAAGGTCTTCTTTGGAATTATATGCACTTGGAAATGATTTATAAGTGAATCAACTAGTTCATTGAATGAACAAATTGAATTTTTTAGTAAAGATGAGAGCCATTCCAAGGCAGTTTCTTTTAGAGTCCTAGGCAACAATTTTTCTAATAGTTTATCATAAAGGACAAAGTCACTACATAAGGCTGTGTAAGCATTAACATGATTAGAAGGATCTCCATTCCCTCCATATTTCTCAAATATAGGCATCTCTATTTCTTGTGGCATTGGGGTTCACAATATTTCCAAAGAGAGTGGGATGCTTCAAACATAATAAGTGGGTGGTCCATTCTGATTTTAGTTCATGGTGGATATTTGTTTTTGCATGGATGAAACAATTTGGAAAAGTTGTGTTATGAGAGGGTCAGTGTAAGTGGTATGAGGTGGAAGGGAAAGTGGTGATGAAGTGTATGTAGTGGTAGGGAAAGTGAAAGGAATACTTATAGATGGTATGGTGGAAGAGGATAGAACATGCGATGCCACATAGGAATTAGGAATTCTAGCAGGAATAGTCCAAGAAGGAATCACATTACTAACTTGTTGCATTGTTGTTGTGACTTGAGGAGTGGTATAGGTAGATATAGATGCTACTATTGAGGGAGGAGGAGTGTAAGGTCCTCCTTGGATAACCATAGTGTTTGTTGGTTGAGAAACACTAGAGGTGGAAGGAACATGTTTTTGGTATATCTCAATTGTTTGTTTCATAACATCTAGGCCTTCTTCACTTTCAAGTATGCGATGGATGTTTTCTATGGTTGGAATTGTAGTGGTTGAAATGTTTTCAAGACACACTGGATGTTGGAGATGTATTAATTCCTCATGAATGTTAATGATTTTTTCTTGCAGGATGTGATTGTTCTATGTCAACTTGCATGTTGTTGGCAAGCAAGGAGTTGCTAAAGGTAGTATCCATGCCTAGTGTACTAGTTGCAATACTAGGAGTGGAAGCTTTAGATAACCAAAGTTCCACAACGAGTGTATTATCATGGGATAACATGAGCCTTGTACTTCTCACTAAGGTATTAGCAATAGGACACCAAACACTCATGCAAAGGTTTCTAAATGCAGGTGAATGTAGATGCAATGTAAACTAAGAGCAATAAAATGCTAATAACTACAATTCTGGAAATTGTAACAGAAATGCAATAATAGAAAATAGTACTACAGAAAATGCTCTGAAAATGATGAAAATTACTATGCAGAATGTGCAAGAGGACTAAGTCGCCTAGTGTGGCGAATTAGTCTAGGTTGTGATTTTTTTGAGATTGTTTTGAAATTTTAAATGAAAATTTATGATTTTTAAGTTTTTAGATGTAGGTACAGTATGAAAATGTATATTTTTTGGAATGTGTAATGAAATACAATGCAAAAATGTAAGCTATATGAGCTTTTCACTAATGCAAATTTTAAAACCCTAGGATGCAATTTAAACAATGCAAATCCTAATGCAATGTTGATGCAAGTTATCCATAGGATGTAAATGCACTTGAAATAAAAAGTAAAATTTTCTAAATTTGGGTTCACCAAAATTTGGACACTGATTTTGGTACCCACAGTTCTCTTGCACTTCTAGGGTTTTTCACCTAAAAGGAGAGAAGTAGGCTAAAATGCGTAATGTCCCCACTCAAAACTAATGTAAGTATGAATGAAATATGCCTAAATGTAATTTATAAATGCAATAAAATAATAAAGGAAATGAATTATTAATGTAAAACCTAAGAAATGCAAGTTGTTTGAAAACACATTGGGATATGCAAAATGACCTAAGAATGCAAGTAAACAATAACAAAAATGAACAAGACTGGAGAGGTGCCCCCGAAAACTAGAATGCGATGTAGAGAGGCTTTGGAATCCTACATAATTTTCTATTGAATCCAACTGGGACACTTACACCAAGTTGGGTGACTTAGTCTTGTTTCGAGGAGATTCTACCAAAATAGGTTTCAACCAAATGGGTATCCAAAAATGCAGAAATCACTTTTTTGTCCTGGTAGTGGGACTAATTTGTCACTGATGGAAAATTAGTCCACCTAGGAATCTCAAGAAATTCATGGCAGGAATCAGAAGCTCTCAGTCTACACTTCTCTTCATGACAGGTGTTCAGTTTTAAAACCACATAAATTAAGCTAAAAGGGGTCTTCAAACTTCACTTAGGGCTTATGTTGACTTGAATGACTTTGATTGAATGAAAACACCTTTTAATGCTTTCCTCTTTGACAAATCTGCATACAAGACCTGCAAACACACACATGCAAAGAGGGGAAAAAGGGTTAAGAGTTACAGAATAGGGGTTTGCCTTTGTCAAACCCCACTTTGGTAATCAAACTCTTGAAAATGAAATGAAATGGAAAGAGAGTGATGAATGAACAACAAGCAATGCTACAACTCAGCAAACCCTTCATGTAGAAATCTAAATATATGCAAGTAGATGCTCCAATGAAGACTTGATAATGCTTAGAATGCTTGAGAATTATGAATGAATATATGCTAATGTGTGGATGAATGTATTAGACTAATGTGGGGTGAAAATGAGAGGAAATCCCTTTACTTATACTTTATTTTACATTATTTCCTAAAAATAACACATCATAGGCTTACCTCAAGGTTAAGAGAATAAAATCCTGCCAAAATTTTAAAATAATTTTGATTTTTGTGCCTAGTGGGACTAAGTTGCCCCAGGTGGCAACTTGGTCCCACCAGGGAAATTTTACTGGGTGTCAGAAATTAAAGTGTATTTAATGATGTTTAACCAAATTATTCTATGAAATACACTTAAGTAAGTCCAAAAAGTGCATTAAGGGGTCATTTAAACATAAGAAAGGGTCAAATTAGTGATGACAAGCCTAGAAAAATGTGAAAGTTTGTTACAAATCTTCACAAAACATTGAAATAAGATTTTGTAAGTGATAAAAAGGGTTTATTTAGGTGAATTATAATGAAAAGGTCCTAGAAAAGTGTTAAAGTGGGTTACAACACTTCACAACACTTTTACAAGACATCCTAGAATTCTTAATGATTCACAAGGGTCCAAGACCTAATGTGAATGTGTTGACCACATTACAACATTAAATCTAGGAAAAATCAAGCCAAAATCCTTAAGAAAGACTCAAATGAGCATAAAAATGTCCAAATATTCATTTTTTTGGTGACACACATCTTCAATCCCAAGTTTCATATTTGTGTTGGTATCCAATTGAAATACCATGGAAATGAAATTCTTCATAACTAGAATGAAGGAAGATCCATCTTCAAAGTAAATTATGTGGGTTTTAGGATCATACTTGTCAGTGATTTCCTTAACCAATTTGACATTGAAAAATACATTAGGTATGAAAAATTCCCCCATATTGAGTCTCCACAGGTTGGACACTAGTTGGTGTCTATGTAGTTTCTTATAATGGTATATGAAAAAAAATTTACCCCCTCATTGGGGTCCATGTGTCACCTAATTCCTTGTGTTTGTCTTCTTATTTATCAACTTGAGGATTCAATTGTGAGTTTTGTCTAGACCTATTTCCAAAGCCAGGACATTGGTCAATCACGTCTTGATTCGAATGTATGGTTTCAAACTTTTTTCTTTTAATTTTAGGAGTTTCAGATGTACTTTCCATAATATTAATTCACAGAAAATGCTACTTTTGTGCTTGCTAGTTTAACTGGTTTTAGATACTAAAATTTTTAGCTCAAGATTAGGTACTTACTTGAATAGCAATGCCTCTTCTAGTTTTTCTATCATGAACGACCACCACACTCCATTTTCCTTTTCTCTAAATGATTAATGATTTCCAAACAACCTAAGATTTGGTCTTTAATTAACTCGACTATGGTTCATTAATTTCATATTATGGCAACCTTCATGTCATCAAAAGTATAATAAAATGATTTGAATATACACCATTTATTTGTTTGATATCACCACCAAATTTTCTTCTCAATATATTGATGTCTTGTCAATGGGAAAGTAAGTGATTTCACTGCATCAAAAGGATAATATTTTGTTCTTGTCGATATATTTCTCTCCCCTTGATGTTATTCTTAATAGTATGCTCTTTCTTTCTTTTAGGATATCAAAGAGAATGAATAAATTAACTCTGATAACCTAGTGTCCCTTTGAACTCTTCTTCAGATAGGTCTTGTAGATAGTCCCTTTTATATTATTTTGTAACTTTGATACATTTACAGACCTATTTAATCATATTTTAATTTTAGCAAATGATTTTTCCCCATTTTATATTGTCAAATCTAAGGCAATAAATGTTATTGTTTCAT
Organism: Sequoia sempervirens; assembly: GCA_007258455.2. Taxonomy (NCBI): domain Eukaryota; kingdom Viridiplantae; phylum Streptophyta; class Pinopsida; order Cupressales; family Cupressaceae; genus Sequoia; species Sequoia sempervirens. Next base: position 250,614,648 of record VDFB02075321.1, on the reverse strand, counting down.
CGAAGGGACTAGTCTCTTTATCCTGTCAAAATGCATCTTTCTCGTCAATAGAATTCCTAGTCTGATCATTTGCTTATTTTTTCTCAGGATATCGAAGGGTCTAATATTTGGTTCTCACCGATATATATCCTTCCTCCCGATAGCTTTAATAGTATGTTTTGTTGGGTTTTTGAAGAGACTTTGAAAACTATTTCTTCAATATTTTTTTTCACTTCAACATACTTATGAGCCCATCATATTTCCTTTCCTTTGATATTATCAAATTCGGGGTCATGAATGTTATTATTTCAATGCACATCATCCCATTGAAGGGAATCCAAACTATTTCCTCTTGATATTTCAGAGTGTCTTCGATGATGTCTTGTCCAGATTATCGAAGGGATGTTGAAAAAAGTCCTACCGATATTACATAGTTTCTTCGATAAAGCTTTTTGATAGGACCAAATCTTAATTATGGAGAAAATATGGGATGTTTATAATGGTGAATCTATGTGACATGTTGAAAAATAGGGTGTGATAAGGGATCAAGACAAAAAAAAATTATTGTTTTCCTTAAGGATAAATTTATGCAAGTTTTAATAGTTGGTTCATACATTTATGCATGTAAAGGATTTAGGCATGCTTTGCTTAAGTATATACATTATTATTATCAATATGGAATTTTCAATGTCAGACAAACCTAAAAAATTGATTTGCAAGGTGAGCCTGCTTGTGGAATTTGGATTTTTACAAGGTTGAAGTTTCACATATTGGATTCAAAAAATTTCAGGATGGTAAAATCATGCAAATTTTAGAGGTTCTAACAGAACCCAAGTGTTGTGTTGCACAACACAAGGAGACCAAGGGAAAAAATCTTGCAACAAATCATACAAAATAATCTAAAAATATGGCCTAGAGTTGGAATCCTAATATAAAGGTGGTCTACAACTTAATAAATGCAACATGATACTGTAATGCTTCTAAAACTCCATTATAAATGCATTAGACATCCATGTATACACTATGTGGATCAAAATTTGGTAGTTATAGAGGTCAATACAATATATATGGCATATTTAGATTGAATGTATCATTTTTGTGAACTATAGAATTTGTATAAACATCTACCCTCCTTTTAGGGATTTGTAGCACCTTGATTTTCCTTCTACCTTAATAATTTCTTGGTTTTTTTCTTCTATGAGAATTTGACCCTTATTGGTCATTTATTTCTATCTTGTACAATTTTTTTTCCTTCATTTAGATATGGTGGGAGATTGGGCTATATCAAGAAATATGTATTTAGTTGGAGAATTCCTACAAATACTAATGGTCGATAAATCCCCACAACATTCAATGTTGTGGGAATATGGTTAGTGTTAGGATTTACATGTTTCACTCCTTCACTTGGTCTTGATAGAAAGTTTCAATAATAACATCAACAAGGGGGAATGATGTCATGACTATGTTAGTATGCAAAGGAATGAATTTTAGTTAGATGATATCATAAACATGAGATAGGGAGGAGAAAAAAATGAGATATAAGTGGATATACAAAACCTCAAATGGATAATACACTTTTGAATGATGTCTATTTAAAATGGAAATCCTTACAAATCCACCTAACCATTGGAATCTCAATTTTTTTTAAAATTGGTCAATTATGGTTTGGGTAGAAATTCCATTAGCAACATGATGTGTGGGAAGTTCACTTCTACACTTTTGCAAAGTCTATACTTTATTTTAGCTCAATTAGATCAAATGTAGAAAATCCAATGGCATCAAGCCCATACACATGGGGAACCTACATCTAAAATACACCTTGACCTTTAAAATGATCTACTTGAGAATCTCAAAAAATATAATGCACTCAAAATCCCCACAAGCCTTTAGCTTGGGATACTTTCATCTTCATTGGGCATTTGCAAGAATTTTACTTCCATTTACCTAAAAAAATTATACTTAGTGTTTTTTTTCAATTTTATTCTCTTACAAGGAAAACCCAATCATATGAACCTATGGGGAAGTGGTTTGATGTGTACTTGTCTAATTGGAAGGAGGAAAGCCACAAAAGCATAGCCTAGTCAATTTTTCCCAAAATTTCCTCAAATTTGAAATAAGGATACCCATTTTTCTTCTCTACAATATGAACAAATTAGAAGAAATAAACACTTAGTAAATTTTGGGATATTTTTTCTTGAGTTATTGACTAAGTGACAAGTGAAGGAAGATAATAGGAAAAATCATAAGTCATGCAACATGGCCCTAATAAGATATCTTAGATTAGTTATAACTAATGGGCTATATGATGGGCATGAATTCTTTTTTTTTTTTTGTCACTTCTATGATATTTTTTTCTATTAGAGATGGAGAACCAAAATACTTAATTATCCATTTGACAACATAGTCATATGGATAACAAAAATTTAAATAGGGTAGCCTCAAAACATAGAAAATAGAACATGTGAAACAACACTGCTTGAAAAGGAAACAAAACTCAAATAATACATAAATGGTTGAGCTATAACCATATAAATAAATATCGAGGTTTATCCCATTCAATGGAATTAGAATAGACTCACAATCTTTCCTAGAAAGGTCAAATGCACCAGCTTCCTTGTAGTTAGTAATGACATATGGGTCACTCCATATGACATCAAATTTGGTATTCCTTCCTACTTTGGCTCTATTTACATCCAAGTTTAGTACCAAGACTCCCTCCTAGTATAAAATATTGATGTATTTCTTATCAAAATTCACCTTGAACTATGCTTGGTGAGTCTCAAAGGCATGCATAGCCTTGTTCCTAACTTGTAATTTCATTAGCTCAGCCATCATTATGGAAAAAGGGGGTGGGTCCTAGGTCCTAAATTGAGAGAAACTAGAATGTAAGGGGCCTTTTCCAAGATTTCATTAGAATACGAACCACAAATCCAAGAGATTAGCTTTCAACCTCAATGGTGAGTCTATCATACCTCATTTTGTGATTATTTGGGGCCTTAGGATGATTAGGAATGATTTAGAAATGATGAAACTAATTGAGCTATATGACCTAATATATAAAATATAGATTCCTGAATATAAATATAATATAATAACACATTGGAAGTAGGTCTGGGAGATATCAGAGAGCATGTACTTATAACAAAAAAATTACTTTGGCATGTGTAGAGGGACTAGTTCACCCCTCGAAAAATGGGTCATTGTGATCCTTTCCAAAACATCAAAAACTTATGTTGTACCCCTTTGTCTACTCTATGTTCCTATACGTCCAAATCTTCATCTTCAGATCTGAACCTACAATAAATTTGCAAAAATAAGTGGTTTGTTTGTTTGTTTGTATGGGGGTTTTCCTTAGTCAAAACCTTTATAAAAAGATAAATATCTAATAAAAGATAGTGTGTGAGCTCTAACCTTATGTGTGTTTAGGGTTTTTATGAGCTAAGATGCGAAAAAACCCTACTTAAGTGCATTAGAGTATGATTCCTATATGAGAATGACAAGATGCACTTAGGGAGAAGTCAAAACACCCTAAATAAATCTGAAACACAATGATACCTTGCTATAGGCTACTAGTAGAATGAAGCTTCAAGATGAGAACACTAGGAAATAAGTCATTAGGTTAAGGGAAATGACCAAATGCATCTCCCAAACCTAGAATCCATCATACTCTTCTATTGACATCAACCTTCAATAATTTAACAAAACTTGATCAAATATGCAAATAGGCTTGAAGACTTGCAATTTCAAATAATGCTACTTCAACACTTCGAATTGTGCTTGCTTGAAAATTCTCTCTATTTTGATTTTCTAGTTTGAAATGGTGAAAAGACTAGGCTTTTAGAGGCATTTCTCTAATTTAGCAAAGTTTAGATCCTAATAGCTAACAATTACGACTTTAATTTTGAATATTAAAATTCCACCGAGAAGTTGTTAAAATTTGATTTCTAGCTAAGGGGACCCATTCACCCATGGGCGAATGGGTCTTGGCCCAAACTTCCATGACACACTTGTTTCAAGTAAAATTAATGATAGGTTGCATTTGTTCAATGTTTGTTTCAATGTTGGAAAGTGATAAAAATAGGCCTTGGAATGCATAATAAAGGGAATTAGGGCCTATTTGGAGAGGATTAAAATACATAAATGCAAGGTCACTAAAATAGGTCAGAACTAATAATGAAATTATACTATCACCTACACATGAGTACAATTTTCTATTCTAAATTAAGCCCCTCCTTTAGTGTCCATATGATGCTACGTGCATATGTAAGTTAAAGTACTAAAAGTAAATCATGTTTCATAAAAGGATACTCATATGGCTATTGAAGTTCATTTGTGAATGAGGAGAATGAAGCCGCCATTGTAGTTATTTGCAAAACCAGAATGTTAGGAACCACATCTTACAAAATTGATTTATTAGCTATTCAAAATCATCTTATTCTTGTAAAACTTCTATGTAGAACCAAATTCAAGGGTAGATGTATCCCCCACTGATTTTTCTTTCTTTATGGAGGTGGGATTAGGGTACCAATCTAAGCTCATAAAATTACTAGGTTTCATGATGGAAATGCTTACAATATAGTTATAAGATCACAACACCATATATTGATAAATATTAAATAAAATTGGGGGGAACTATGAATCCAATGCAATAGACGACATTGAAAATGGAGTTCTCTAACCCTCATTATGATGATTTGAGTGAAATGTGGTACTAATAAATTTTACTATTTGTTAGTGCATAATCATGTTTTTGACTATCATTTTGACATTTACCATTGAGAGAGATACCTTGTTGTAGAGGAGTGAGGATTCTGAGCTAACAATTGTATGTTCCTCGAGAGTAGAGGTATTGTGAGTGGAGGCTATGAGAGGCACCATCATAGTAGAGGTGAGTCCCTTGTACCTTCTCCCTATAATTTACCTTTATATTCTACACTATTTTTTATATTTTTCAAAAATCATGGTGACCCCATCCCAAAATGGTGACCTTTTCCCATTTTGGTGACTATGTCCTAGAATGGCAACCTTGTCCTAGACCCCATATCCCAAAATGGCGACCCTATCCCATTTTGGCCACAATGTCCAAGGGTGGTTTTTCTTTGCTTTCAACTATTTGGTTAGCTGATTTTGCTATATTATTGATGATTTACTTTGCTTCTTTTAGGATCTTCCACATGCTCATCAGTGTTTAGGACAACTATTTACCTTCTCCACAAGCCATTTTCCTAGTTGATTAAGGAGGATGAGGAGACTATTTATATTATCAAATTGTTTTGGATAACCTCATTCGACCCGTGATGTATCATGATGCTATGTTGATAGCATTGATTGAGTGATGGGATGTAGATACTTGCACATTTTGTCTCCCAATAGGAGATATGATAGTGATGTTGGATGACATCCACCATATTCTTAGAATACCTATCTGAGGTGAGACTGTTCAACTTGATCAGGATCACACACCCCAAAAAATGAGGTGTGATATTCAATATTGCACTACCATCATAGAGATGCTAGATCATGCATTGATATCTAGTGGCTTATTTATACTCGTGCTCCTTTTATTTGGAAAATTATGTGTGTGACCATTACATTAGCTCTTATACTTGATGGATGAGGCACACATCTTGAGGGAAGCCTCATGCATACCATTGGTGAGATGGAGAAGCATCAGACAATTTATACATTAGGACAAAGTATGATTGCCCACCTTTATTATAATCTTGGTTAGTTAATTTATTGAGAGCTTCACAACATTGTACATTATACACTTCTTTGGGAGTGGGACTTTGAGCATATCACATATACTAGATTGACTCATTTCCTCACCATAGCAGCCCTTGGCTATCCACTAGCCTATAATTATACTTTGAGATGAGCCTGGAAATGTAGAGATCTATTACAATGGAGAGTCAGGTTTAATTAACTTGAGGAGGATGACATAGTATAGAGACCATAGAAGAATCTACCATAGTGGCGAGACCTTACACAACAACTGACTAGGATGCAATGGGATAGATTTTTTATTGGATGGCATGACTATATCATGATTATATTCTATTATGATTAGGTCATACTCTAGTTCAAATAGATTGAAATAGCACCTAGACTATGACCTACATTCTTGAGACCTACACGTAGTGGTGTGAGGCTAGGAGACATTTTCCATCCTACCATCAATGATTCTATTTCTATTGATTCAAACAATGAGTACCAAGATGCACCCCCAACATATGACTTAGATGATGTAGGAACAACTATAGCCTATGAGCAATGGTGGGATAAAGCACGACTTCCACATGTCTTACTTGATTATCACCATGCACATGATGGTGGATCTTTACTCTATTGGGGAGACGAGAGAGAGTATGGGAACTTAGATGGAGATACTAGTGATGATGATGTTGTAGCATAGGATACAAAAGAGGATCAATAGATGATAGGAGAGGAGCTTGATGAGCTAGTAAAGGCTACATATGCCCCTGAGGAGAGACATACATCTCATCCTCATGTTACCCAGGTACATACAATGACTACAATAGGCACCTCATCCCATGATCATGGAGAGTGCAACAATACTGCACCTACCACCCTTCCTAACCATGGGAGGAGTCTCAATAGGGCACCAATTGTATATTATTGAGATCCTAATTGGAGGGCTAGTGATCTAGGTGATGATATGTTATTTATCTTTAATGTTTTAATTATGCATTACTTGTTATATCCTGTCTTGACTTATGTTATGTTTTCCTTCTTGTAGTTGGTACAAAAGAGTGGCTAGACTTCTTCAATTGAGTCACCTTAGATATGGCACCTATTATACCCCCACAGTAGGTGACACAAGTGGAGCATAGGAAAACATCTAGTGCGAGGAACCATGCTAACCTATTTGACCTTTTATCTACGTGGAGGATAGCTCATTCAGATGTTATGATGACTGTTTATTTGTATAGGTTTGAGGCTGAGGAGGCCAGAGCTAGGGAGGAGCAATATAAATCAGCATAGGAGGATCTTAGGACTTCCTATGTGGAGCTAAGGACTACTTATGAGGAGCTTCGAGCTACCTGGGTTCTTTCCAAGATCAATTCATAGGATTTCATGCCATTAGGATTCAACAGGTTGCAAGTGGAACTCCCTAGAGTTTAGGAAGATATGAATTAGATAGATTAGGAGTGCATTGCAACACTCGTATGTGAGGGGATAGCTAGAGGCAAGGTACAAGGCCTTTGATATCAGATGAGCTCTACGAGTTGATCCTGCTCTACTGTCTATCAAGAAGCACCAACACCAGGTCCCAAGGACTTTGGTAGCCATAGGCCTCCCTATATGTACTTTATTATATCACACCATATTTTGTTATTGTGGTGATCATGTATATAAACTTTACGATCTTCTATATATAGGCACGTTTTATTTTTATTTCTTATTTTTATTATATTTTAGTGTGATCTAATTGAACATTGTTTTTTACTTAAATACAATATTTTATTAAGTGTGACATATTAGACTAGATTCCCTTATGATATAATTTGTAAATTAAATGTATGTAATGATATAATTTAACACCACACACATATGATTGAATAGCATGTAAAATAAAGTAATAATTGAAGAAAATAAATGATTACTCTATAAAATTTAAGACACACCAAAAATATTTGTCAAGAATGAAATAATGTGAGATTAAATAGAAAACCATCTGCCTAATCTAACAACATGCTTTAACCTACATACTAAATTCAAAAAGATTGTTAAGTGTAATACTTGGGTAAATGTGCATCATTGATAGGTTCTTTAAGAGGTGTTCCATCCATTAATTTTAGTGTATATGATCCAAACCCGTAGCTTCCTTCAATGATATAAGGGCCTAACCAATTCAGAGTAAACTTTCCTTTTTCTTTGAAAGTGGCATTAACATTGCATTGATTTTCATATAACAATACATCCCTTTTGTTAAATGAATGAGGAATAACATTATTGTTGTAACTACATTGCATTATTTTGGAATAAGCTTGGAGATGTTCAAGAGCATTTATCGATTTTTCATCAAGCATTTCAAGTTGTTCTAACTATTTCTCTTTATATGTGTGATCAACAATAATGCCCATAAGAGAGATTCTTAAAGAGGGAATTTCTAACTCTAAAGGCATTATTGCATCAACACCATAAACAAGATTATATGTTTTATTTCCTATGGATATTTGAATACTCATGTGATATGCCCACAACACATAAGGTAGCTAGGTATGCCAATCCTTGTTATGTTTATTTACCATTTTTCACAAGATTTGCTTAAATGTTTTGTTTATTGCTTCTACTTGACCATTCGATTGTGGGTAATAAGGTGTTGAAAAGAAATGTTGAATGGTTTTGTCACTATCTAAAACTAATGTAGAAGGAAGACCAAATCAAACAATAATGTTTTCCAGGATGAAATGAAAGATTATGTCAGTAGTCATAGATTGAAGAGGGATTTCCTCTACCTATTTCATGAAATAATCTATAGCCATAATTATAAATGTGTGTCCAAAGGAAGAGGGAGGCGAGATTTTTCAAATAAGATCCACACCCTATACCAAAAATATCCAAATAAGAACATGACCATGAATTTTGGAAAGTAGGATCATGAATAAAATTATTATTCTCTTGACATTGTTGACATTTTTTAACATGATGAAAACAATCTTTTCTATATTTTTCCAATAGTATCCTATGCGGATTAACTTTTTAACTAATGATCTTCCCCAAAAATTCCCCCTACAAGAACCTACATGAGATTCTTTAAGGGTTATAGAGATTTCAAATTGTTTAAGCCATCTAAGAAAAAGACCATTGAAGGATCACTTATATAAGACATTCGCTAGGATTATATATCTAGTTGCAAGTTCTGAATACAAGTTCTAGTGTTCTTAGTAGTTGGTTTAGGAAAGGTAACTTCCTTTAAATAATTAAATATCAATGTGTATTGTATTGTGTGAATTGTGTAATGTGAGTAAATGAATAATAAAACCACACAATCAATGAAACATATTATATTAGAGAAATTGAATATCAAATTGAATTGAATCGAAACAAAACAATTTAACTAAAATCATTCCATTGTTTGTTATGTTTAGGGATTCATTAAATCATAATGGCTCCCAGATTTGGGTATGCACTATGACTGTTAGAATGACAACCTAAGGAATAAAATTCTGTAAAATGCAAGAACTCTATTCCTACATGATGGATAAACTATATGATTGATGAGTGATATGATGTTGAGATTATGATGCCGATGTGTTCAAAATGATGCTAAGATGATGCTATGATGAAATGCAATACTAATTAAAATGTTGTATGAAAATGCAATAAATCTAATGCAACAATTAGGATTCTAGAAATGAAATTTCCATGGTAACATTACTTTAAACTAAATACAAAATGCTAAACTAAAATGATATGCTAAGCTCACAAATGCTGATATGATTTCTATAGAGTAAGTTTTCTCAAAGATGGGATATCAAATGTTGGAGAATGATGTTGTATTTATAGGATTTCCAAGGCATTATGTGATGTGGCAGTAACCAACAGTCAAGATTTTAGCTGGAAAGATCAGGGGTGGAGAATGAAGAAGTTAGAGGGAATCATGGAGAGTGTTCCCTTTAATAGAACACTTTTCCAAGTGTTGGAGAGAATAAATGAAATGGAAGAGCCAAGTGTCCAAGGTTGTTTCAAAATTTGTTGAGGATAATTCCAATTTAAATATTAAGAATATTTAAATTCATGAGACACTTGATGAGATGGCAAGAAGAAAAGTTGGAGGCATGTGACTAAATTCAAATTTAGTAAGAAGATATTAATTAAATAAAACAAACTATTGGAATTTGTTTATTTAATTAAAATTAGAAGAATGTGATTTAAGATAAGAAGAATTAGAAAGTGTGAACTATATAAATAAATTTAGAATTTAAATTTATAAGTAGACGAAATAAGAGTTTTATTAATTAAATTCCTTGTATTTAATTAATTAATTATCCTGACAAATTTTAGGTGTATACATTTTCCCCCTCTTTGAAGTGATGTGTTTACACATTGCTTCAAAGAAAAATTTACTGATGATGCCAACAAATTTTTTTTGATATGTCCTCGATGCTGATTTTTGAGTGATTAAGGATATATGCCCCCTCCGGAGATAAATTGATGAAGTTTTGAATTTTGAGAATTTCTTGAATTTTTGATTTTTTTTATGATTTTCTAATGATTTGATGATGATTTCAAATTTTATGATGTAGAGATGATTTATCTCCTGAAAAATAATGTTGAACCTACTAGGTGATGAATTGATTAATTAAGCCCCTTTGAAAAATAAAATCAATCAATCCCATTAAAAAGCCCACTTAATCACCCATTAAAAGGTTAAAAGATGTGATTTAAAGTTCATTTGTTCATTTGCATTTTGAAAATTTGGAGTGATTGAGAAACTTCTGAGCAAATTTGGCAAGATGGTGATTTTGATCTAGACCCATCGATTTGAGCACATGTGACATCACAAGCACCCAACCACGTATGCACCTCCGGTACATACCCTAAAAAACTTCTCCACAATTTTGAATTTCATTTTTCCCACATTTTTTTCACGTTTGAATTTTTCCTTTTAGCATTTTAGCACATAGGGTACCTAATGTAGCACATTGGGTTACTGTTTTGGTGCATCAGGTAGATTAGCGCATAGGGTATAGGTTTTAGCGCATCTGATGAATGATGTAGCACAACTAGTTGTTTAGCACATAGGTGATGTTTTGTAGGATAGTAGGTCAATGTTTTAGCACATAAAATTGTTTAGCGCATTGATAGAGGGAAATAGTGCATTGATGAAATTTGATGGTGCATAGAGACCTTGTTCTAGCACATCAATAGAATTATATAGTGCATCTATGTTCTGAGCACTTTGAGACACTATTTTAGCACATCTAGGGAATAATGATAAAATTTAGACTAGACTCCTTGATTTTGATGATTGTTGATTGTGTCACCTATTGATTTGATGATGTTTGATGATGTTAATAGATTAGATGATGATTGATCTCATGATAGGTGAGATTCAATGATAGATGCTCACGAGATGTAATCAAAATCCCATCAGAGCTGATTAGATTGATAGGCTGATTGATATTGATTGATTGATAAGATGTTGATTTGTGATATGTTATGATGATAGGAGCTGGCGACGACCCTCTAGTCTCAGGAGTTGTTACTGAGGACTTGAGATTTGATTCTACATTTGGATTAAGCTGATCTAAATGTGATTGGATGATGCAGATTGACTTCATTGATAGATATGTCCCATCATAGGATTAATAGGGGACTTCTGACTACTTTGGCAAAGAGGTGGCACAACGATCACAACACCTTCCACTTACCCACTGGTGAGATGACAGTGACACTAGAGGATGTATACTAGATTTTTAGGATTCCAGTTGTTGGAGAGCTAGTTGTGTATGATTCCACTAAGCAGGGAGGTAAATATGCATTGTAGAGAGTCTTCAAGGATGACCAGATTTGCAACTATGATATTCCATCGCAAGAGATGGTTGATGCATATTCCACTTTGTAAAGTACTATGTAGCTATGATGATGAACTTATGCCCATTGGAAGATGGTAGATGAATTTTACCTACAAGGTCAAGTCCCCATTGATAGAAAGCCCATGTTGATATGAATGGTTGTAGTTCTTGTGTTGGTGCATGTATCAAGTTTCCATGGACTTGGCATTTTTGGCACTTCTTGATAAATTGAAAAGACTCATTTTCCATATTTGGCCAGTAATACCCCAAACATAGGAGTTTTTTAGAGATAGTTAGACCACTTGAATGTGTGCCACAGATAGCTTCATGAACCTCGTGTAAAGTGGTTTTGTCTTTGTTACATTCAAGACACCAAAGGAGAGTACCATCAAGACCTCGTGTGTAAACTACATCGGCTATCAAGGTATGTCGAGCTACTTGTCGAATAAAGTTACGTTCCTAGTTTTGGGATAAGTCTAGTGGTAGGGTATTGTCTCATAGATAGGTTTATATTTTCCCATAGATAGAAGCTTCAACCTCGACTAGATGGTATATGACTTGGGATTTAAGGTTATCATAGGCGGGGTTAAACAATTGTTCCACCATGAACTCATAATGAGCTTATTTTTCAGGTATCTGTAGGAGAGAGGAAATTATCACCATAGCATCAACAACTTTGTTGTCCCCTCTTGGAATCTACTCAAATTTGATCTCCACAAAATAATTCTTGAAATCATCCACCATTCTCTTATATGACATCAATTTTTCATCTATTGTCTGGTGATCATTCACCTAATTTATGACTAGTTGGGAATCACCATAGACTTGCAATTATGTGATCTTCCATTCGACTACCACTTTGATTCCAATGATCAATGCTTCATACTCAGTTGTGTTGTTAGTGTAGGGAAACATTAACCTATAATAATTTGGAATGGTGTGTCCTTGAGGCATGAAAAATAAGATTCTTGCACCTGACCCATGTTGTGTGTAAGATCTATCAAAGTATAACATCCACTATTGTGTTGACACTGTTAGGACATCTGCATCTATTAACTCAATGCTCATGGGATGATCATCTTGTAATGGTGCTTCAACTAATTGATCCACTATGGCTTAACCTTTGATTTCTTTCCTGTCCACATACTGGATGTCAAACTCGCTCAATATCATTACCCACTTGGCTAGCCTTCCTATCAGGGCAGCTTTGCTAAGTAGATACTTCAACGGATCAATTTTTTATATGAGTTTGATGGTGTGGGTTAACATGTAGTTTCTTAGTTGTTTAGTAGAAAATAATACCTCCATACAAGCCTTTTCAATAAATGTATAGTTGATTTCATAGCCATTCGAGGTTCTACTAATGTAATAAATAGCCCTTTCCTTTCCTGCAAAATCTTCCTATGTTAGTAGAGTTCCCAAAGATACCTTTGTTGTTGCTATGTAGAGTAATAATGGTTTTACTTCAATTGGCGGTACTAGTATGGGTGGTGACATCAGATATTGTTTCAGTTGATTAAAAGTTGCTTCACATTTTTCATCCCATTTGAAAGAAACATTCTTGTGTAGCAAGTGATTGAAAGGATGAGTTTTATCTGCTAGTTGTGTGATGAACCTTCTAATAGATTGGAATCGTCCCTGTAAAGATTTGGGTTGGCTAATATTCTTGGGAGGAGGCATCTTCATGATGGATTTGACTTTCATAGGGTCTACCTCAATTCCTTTAGCTGATACTATATATCCCAAGAGTTTTGTTGATGTCATACCAAATACACATTTCTTGGGGTTTAACCTCACATTGAATTTATCCAACCGAGTGAATATTTTGTCTAAAATTTCTAGATATCCCTCTCTAGTGAATGATTTTTCCAACAATTCATCTACACAATCCTCCATAAAGGTGTGCATCATGTCATGGAAGATGGTGGTCATCACTCGCTAATATGTGGCTCCGACATTTTTCAACCTAAAAGGCATTATGTTCTAGAAAAATGTACCTCAAGGACATGTGAAGGTTGTCTTATCTTGATCTTTGGGTGCTATCTTAATCTAATTATAACATAAAAATCCATCCATAAGTGATAACATGGCATGTCTTGCTGTCAGATCTACAATGATGTCAATGTTAGGTAAAGGAAAATCATCCTTCGGGCAAGCCCTGTTAAGATCACTAAAATATGTACATATCCTAATGTTGTGGTTAGGTTTGGAAATGAGTACAATGCTTGATATCCATTCAGCATAGTCAATAGGTCAGATAAATCCTGCATCCAATAGTTTCTTCAATTCAACTTTTACCAGAAGGGCAATGTGCAGATGCATTTTTCTCAACTTTTGTTTTACTGGCTTTATTCCAGGTGGTAGTGATAAATGATGCATGATAAGCTCTGGATCCATGCCTGACATGTCAGCGTAGGACCAAGCAAAGTTTCTTTTTCTCTCTTCAAAGAACTTAGTAAAGCTTGGTTTTTCTTCATCTGTCATGGATGTGGCTAGATGTAGGGTCTTCATTGTTTCAACTGTACCAATGTTGATGGATTGTGTAGGTTCAATCAGCACTGAAGATCTCTCATGATAGTGCTCAAGAAGAGTGTCAAATCTCCCATATTTTGGTGTCTCGAAGAGGTTTTCACCATTAGATGCGCTATTTAGTTTTACTTTTTCTTGATCTAATACTGCCATTAAATGGTTTTCACCATTAGATCAATTTTTTATATTCATTGTTTTACAGTTAAGAGATTTGGCACTCCCCTTTTTCTGAAGCTTTGTTAAGAGATTCGATGATGGAACATGTTTTTGGATTGTCAGAGAAAAGGAAGTTTACAATGGCATCATCGTTTGGAAAGATGGGGATGTCAAGTAGCTCAGTTTAGTTCTATTCAATTAGTTCAGGGTGTACCAATGGCAAGGAATCATTAGATTGGTTAAGGTCAAAATGGGTAAGTGTCATGATGGCAACATCATCAAAGTGTTCGATAGAAATATCAAGGTCTATGATGTTACTCTCCTCTGAGGGATCTATCTCGCTCGAAGTTTGATCGTCTTCACTTGAGTCATTGATATGTTATGATCCAAATTCAAGAGGTCTAGACCCTGAGCTTTGTCCCTCCATACATGTTGGTGCATACTATTGTATCACATCAATTCCCTTGTCATGAAAAGATTCTTCAAAGAGGGAATCCCATTCATACTCATTCGAATCCATTTCAGAACTATCTCACAATTGAAGAATTCGCTCCACAACCTGCTACCTAGTTTCTTCTTTTGACTCTTCTTTGTATCCTAGTAATGTTTTGTCCTTTGAATTGATTATGGTAGGGTGTATTGGTTCTATGATACCCTCTTTTATTTTTCTGACAGGACCTTTTCCATCATATCCCATATTCTCTAGGATTGTAAAACCTTTACCATATAGCTTAGTTAGGATGTTGGAAGTTGATGCTTGTGATGCTTCTTCATCTTTTTATAACCAATTCAAAACATCCTTTTCTTCAGATTCATCCACTAAAGTGCCCACTTTAACAAACTTACCATCAAAGAGTGTGGTTGGTTGTGAGGATTTTTTTCTTGATGTGGATGGTTGTCCATATGACTTGGGAGAGGATAGTAGATATGAAATACATAAGGATTGCTTAAATGAATATTCCCCCAGGCCTTTGTCTTTTAACTAGATCTTTTTCTCAAATTGTTTAGATAAGGAATTGAGTTGAATTTCATGATTTGATGGAGTAGAATCACCAACACCTTTGTCTTTTTATTGAAAATTTTCCTCAGACTGATTTGACAAAGAATTTTATTTACTTTCGTTACTTGATGGAGTAGAATCACTGATACCCTTATCTTTTGGCTAGTCCTTTTTCTCAACCCACTTTGTCAAGGAATTCAATTGTCTTTCATTGTTGGATGAACTAGGAGTGGGAGCTTCCCTATTATGTGGCACAAAAGTATATTGGGTTATTTTGAGTGTGTTGCAATATTGGGGATTGTTGTAATAAGCTAAAATGGTGATTTCTTGCCTGTTGAAAGGAAATTTCAAACACTAGTGATACGTTGATGGCACTGCTTTCATCTCATGGATCCAAGGATGTCCCAAGAGTATATTGTATGTCAACTCCTTGTCTAACACTTGGAAGATTATATCTTTTACAACCGGTCCCACTTGAATTGGTAACACAATTAATCCTTGGAAGGATCTCTTGTGATCATCATAGGCTTTTATAGTGATTTTCCTTCTAGCATCAATTGCATTTTCTAAATATCCAAGTGCACAGATAAGTTTTAGAGTGCATATATTTAGGCCAGCTCCACCATCTATCAAAACACGTTTGACCCGGTGTTTGTGAACTAAAACCTCAATGTGGAGAGAAACATTATGTGGATGGGTGAGTGATACATCATCGTTTTTAGAAAATGATAGGCAATGAGGTGCGGTCAAGTGTCCCACCATAGCTTGGAATTGGAAAACTTCTACATCATTTGGTACTGTGGTGGCTACTAGAGCTTGTTCTAGAATTTCTTTGCGAGTTGGTGAAATTTTGAGGAGTTATAATATGGATATTTGAGCTGGTATTTTCTACAATTGGTCAACTATGTTGTACTAAGTTGCAAGGGCATCGGCGAGTGTTTTAGATGTAGCTCCTTTCAATATTACTTTGGCTTTCCCTCTTGTGGTTGCATTGATTGGTTGGTAATCTTGTATTTCTCTGATCTTAATGACATTAATCTGATTATCATTTGCAGCAATATTTTTGATTAGATTCATTGGTATGATGTCATTGATTTGATGTGATTCGGTGTTGATGTCATGGTGATGATTTTCAGCTGTAACAATGTTTTGTTCATGGTCAATTGTGATGTCATTAATTAGATTATCAGCTATAATAATGTCTTTTTGGCCATTGATTTCGATGTCTGTAGTTTTATTTTCTCTGATGGGTAAAAGCACAAAGTTGTGTCACACTTTCAATCAAGTTATCAACACAACTGAATTTAAGTATTTCTAAATTAAAATCAATTTTGGTCAAACATATGATCTAGTAAGATTCATTATAGCTAAGTTAGATACTTCCACATTTTTTTCAACTAAAATTGTTGGCTAAAAATATATGGAGCACCACTTTGAGTCCAATTTACCAAAAATCTAAAAAATATTTGAAAAACTTGAAGTTTCAATAATTCCTGCTAATGTAAATAACATTTTTTTAAAAATATAAAAATACCCTTTTGTAGATCCATAACTATAGTTTTCAAAAATATATTTATTTTAATAGTTTAATTATTTTATTTTTTTACTAAAAGTAGGTTATAAACACAAAATATTGGGTTGATTACTATACCAAAGAAAAATATTAAAATTTATTAAAAAAATTTGAAAAAAATTTGATGCACTAGATAAAACAATCTATTTCAAGATGGTATAATTTTTTTTCCATTTTAGATAAATATTTTATATGAAAGTTGACATCCGATGAAAAAAACTATTTTTTGATTCACACACATTCTAATATTTATTTAAAAATATATATTTGTCAAAATTGGAAAAAAAAAATCCATGCACTAAAATTTCAAGTTATAAATACACACAAAAAATTTGGCGTCCCATGCAACTTCATTTTTTGGCATTTTATCAGCCACTAAATCATAGTGTTAATTTATTAAAAAATAGTTTAAAATAATTTTTAATTTTAATTTTAAATACAAACATAAAATATACTAAAAAATACATATTTCACTAGTTTACATCATTTCAAAATTGAGAACATATATGCCACCTTTTAGTGATTCAAGTTTAAAAGTTGAATCAGCATTGACCATTTGCTTTATAAAGTGTGACATAGCTTTGTGCTTTTTCCCTGATTGGTATGATGTCATTGATTTGATGTGATTTGGTGTTGATGTCTTGGAAAGGATTTGCAATTGTAACAATGTTTCTTTGGCCCTTGATATCGATGTCCTTAGTTTGATCCTCAACTACAATAATGTCTTTTTGGCCCTTGATTTTGATGTCCTTAGTTTGATCTTCAACTACCTCAATATGAAGAATGGTAGAATCATAAACATAGTTCACATTTTTTCCTTTGGTGTTTGTTGAAGAGGACTCTCCCTTTTCATAGTTTGTTAAAGGATTCTTGAATGCTCCATGATCATTATTCATTTGGGGTCCTTCTACAAATAGTCTTGTTATCAATCAAGTCTTGTATCAAATGTTTCAATTGCATGCAGTCATTTGTTTTGTGTCCTTTGTTTCTGTGAAAGTCACAATAATGTGCATCATTCCACCATGAAGGTTTCACTCGTGGTTCCCAATCTCATGCTTCTGGTAATTTTATAACCTTGGCTACAAGAAGCTCCTTTAATGATGATTCGAGTGACTATCCCAAAGGTGTAAATATTCTTTGTTTTGAGGATGTTTGATATGGTTGTGGTTTAGATTCAACATTGCTTGGATTGTTGTTTTGGTTGGTGTTTTGATTGTTGTTTTAGTTGGTGTTTTGGTTGGTCTTGGTGGCAGTTGTTGTCAAGTTAAATATTGGTTTTGCATTTTGTGTTTCCGCTGAACCATCATTGTTACCAGTATTTTTGTTTCTTTGCCAAAACTTTGGTTTATCATTGTTGTTATGATGATTGGAAGAATTTGCTGAGTTGTTTCCTTCATTGTCGATTTTTAAGACTCCTCTCTTGACTAAGGCTTCTTCAATTTTGATTCCATTTTCAATCATTTTCTCAAAGGTAGGTGGACATTGCAATTCAAGTCTATAGGTCATCTCATCATTTAGATTGTCAATGAATATTTCCATCTTTTCCTTTTCAAGTATGTGACAAGCATATCTTGCAAATAACCTTCTCCATCTTTGTAAGAATATGACGAATGGTTCACCCTTTTTCTATTTTGTATTGCAAAGGTCTCTCATGGTTATCTTGTGTTGGATGTTGTAGGCGTATTCAGTGATGAATTTATTAACTAGCTCTTCAAAGGTCTTAATACCTGGTGCAAGTTTGGAGAACCATTCCATGCATTTTCCACCTAGGCTTCATGGGAACAATCTCATCAAATAAGTCTCTTCATGTGAAAATTCAAGGCTCATGGTTCAAAATTCCCTTACATGATCTATAGGATCTATTTTACCATTGTATTTATCATACTTTGGGAATTCACAATGTTTGGGAAAAGGAATCATGTTAGTAGTTTGATCAAAATGATATGGGTAGATGTCTTGTATCAAGTATCTTTTTGTGGTTCCTCTTTGCATGTCTTGAATCTTTTGTTGGAGATTTTTCATTTGATGTGTTAATGCGGCCACTTGATTTTTGTTTGGTGGATTAGTTTCAGTCCTTTTGGGTGCTCCTTTCAGTTGATTAAACAACATTAAAAAGTATTTTTCCCCATTTCTTTCAAAAATCTTTTCCAAAAACTTATGGAATTTGGGATCTTGTTGTGCAGTTTGGATGTCTTCCTCAGTTATTTCATCATTTTCAGGTTGGTGGAATTTATGAAATGGATTTTCTTCAGGTTCATCCATGGTGTTTTGAGTCTCTGCTTCTTTTTCCTTGAGTTTCTACTTTTGTGATCTTGTTTGAATGGGCATACAAGTGTTATAATTTGAATAAAATTTGATCTTTGTTTGGAGGAGTGCCAAGGATAATAACTAAGTTAAATAGAATGACAAATTCTATTGATAAGACTAAGTTAAAATCTGATTGTACAGCGTTGTTTCATGATGAAGGATGATAGATCCTGATGATGAAACTTAACTTAACAATCAAAGGTGTGATGGATGTTTAGGCACTTTAAGGTGTTAGATCTTAGTTTAGTTTGAAGAATTTCACTTGCAAAGGTCTGTTTCAACAAGTTTAAGGAACTGGTATTGTAGACATCCAAATTTGGACACTTAATTTATCTAAATTTATCACTTTTCGTCTAAACATCCTCTTATTCGAGTTAATTAATTAATATTACTATTATTTAATTAATATATTTAATTCAGCCAAATCCCTAAGGTATTTAATTAATAATTAAATACCTTACCCTCCTTAATCCTCTTTTCATCAAATAAATTAAATAAATATTACATTTATTTAATTCCTCATTATCTAATCCTTTTCTCTTCCATACATGCCTTCCTTGTTAAGCATCCCCCTCCAACTTTAATTACTTTAATTGTTTTTTTAATTTTTTTATTTTTAGATTCCCCTCTTTTATATGTGAATTTTTAATTCACATTCCATCCTTCCAAGGCTTCTAGAACCTTGGACTTGTCACAATCTCCACATGTGACCAAGTCCCACCTTTTTGGAGCCCATCTTTTATCTTTTAGACTTTCTTAGGAATGTGAATTTTTAATTCACATTTATATCCCCAACCACCTTTCCTTTTCCCATGTAGATTTTTGAGGAATTCCAAAATTCCTCAAATGTCTCTTTCACTCCCACTTGGGAACAAGAAATCCCTTTTTGAGGAAATCTCCTCACTCCCCAAGGTGCATGTCCTTTTTTCACCTCATGTACCTTCTTGACACCTCACCTAAATCTCATCTCCATCTCATATCCCCTTGGCCACTTCACCCTCCACATGTCAAGATGTGAGGGCTTGTGGGTTCTCAACCCACCATAGCCCTTCATCTTAGCCTTGTTGGAGCAATCTTGACCATTGAATTCTCTAGAGAATTCAAATTCTCCTATAAATACCTCCTCCTCATGGGCATTTTCAACACTTTCATTTGGAGCAACCTTATGCTGCCAATTTGCCTTCTCAAACACTTTGCATTCTCATAACTACATGCTGTCAATTTGAATCCACAATCCTTTACCATCATTTAGCCATATTTTTTATCATTTGCATCTCCAATATTGCATTTAGTCACTCAAACAATCATCTAAGGAGCACACAATCAACTCCAAGCAAGGGCCAATCAAAGAGATACCAACAACAAGGGAGGTAAAATTGTTTGTGTTTCATTTTATATATATTCTTTTTCGTTGTATCACTCTTTTGGCTAATCTTGAGGTGTCCTTGGTATTTTGTTATTCACATTTCTCAGTTAGTTTGCACATTTAGAGTAGGATAGATATCAAGGTATCACAGGTATGATTGAGGAATGATTTTGTTTTGGAAATGATCCTTAATCCTGGTTCAAACTGACAATCAAATGGTGAATTTAGCTCTCTAGTTTTTAATTTACTAGATGTGCTAAAACAGGGTATGAATGTGCTAAAACATTGCCCAGATACGCTAATAAATACCCTGGATGCACTAGACTATACCCAAGATGTACCAATAAATGGACTTAATGAGCTGGAAAATGACTTAGATGTGTTGGAGAATGTTCTGAATGCACTAAAAGATGGACTCAATGTGCTATAAAATGACTCAGATGCATCATAAAATGACCTATATGCACTACAAAAGCTAGTTATGTGCTAGACTGCCCCTAAGTATGTGATTCAGATTAGCATTCTATAGGTGAATGTGCTAAAAGGATTTGCAAATGCTCTGGAATATGGAACATATGTGCTAGAAAGTGACCTAGATGCACTAGATGATAGACTGTATGCACTGAAAAATAACTCAGATGCACTAGACTATACCCTAGATGCACCAAAAAATGGACCTAATGTGCTACTAGATAGACTAAATGTGTTATAAGATGACTCAGATGTGCCAGAAAAAGTAGTGTATGCGCCAAAATAGGGAATGCATGCGCTAATCTAGAAGTGTTCAGTGTTTTTGACAGTCTGTTTGGTTATTTTTCTTTTAATCAGTGAAATGGATTTTTCTAGGGGATGCTTTTCTGAACAATGATTTTTGCTTGGTTTCCTTGTTTGTGAATTGTGTGGATTAAGTTTGTTAAATGGATGATTTCTTGAATAATGACTTCAAACACAACAACAAGTTGTAAAACAATTGTTTCCAGCCTAGTAGCTAAACATTGAGTGAGTATTCAAGAATCTGGTTTGATTCCATCGATTTCCACAAGTATAGCACAAGAGAAAATAGTTTAAGCACTTTTATAATGTCAAGGGTCACGTAAAATACCACAACCCGCATCTTAGAAATATGTTAGCTCACACAGTCGTGTCACCCTCTAGAGGGTGCCCATGTTTTTTCCTTTCCCAAGTCTTAACCAAATTTGAATCCTCCACTTTTGGCCAGTAATCCCTGATAGTTATATGGTGAGTATCTTGGGTGCAGATTCTTCCCTCCCCTTGCACTGTGATATTAGAAGTGTTCAGAGATTGACTCGGCTGGCTTCTAAAGTTAAGGTTCATAGAAAGGGTTTCTGTTTGGTGTGGAAAAATGATAAACTCCCATAGGAGACCTCCCATCCTTTAGAACAAAGGCTTTGGGGATGGTTATCAATGCACACTACCATCGAATTGTGAGTTTCCTCAAATTCACTTTTCATTATAGTGGGTCAGAAAACTTGGCTTTAGTTGTTCCCACTTAGGTTGTTCCCATAGGGTGAGCACTTTTTCCCACTATGGTAGGCCTTCTAAAGGTGCTATCAAAACATAAAATAGTGAGTCTTGCATTCTGGTCACCTAGTGAAGGGGAGAGCATAGGCCTATCACTTTACAAGCACAGTAGACAAAGGGTTCTTTAACCTTCTAATTAAACTAGGTGCCTAATTTAATCAAAAGAAATTAATAAAACAACTCCAACCCCTACAAACATCATCAGTAGTTTGATATAATTGACTTTGACAACATTTTTAAGCACCTACAACACAAAAAATACTGATTAGTTCTCAGGATTTTGAATTTCTATAAAGTAAAGTAGATATGCTAAAACATACATCAAATGCGTTAAAAGATCACTCCTATGTGCTAAAAGAACTACCAAATTCACTAGAGAAACTAATGAATGTACTAAAATATAGACTGAATGCACTAAAACACCCCCTATATGTGCTAAATTATGAGTTGTATGGGCTGAAAGATGCTCTGGATGTGTCGTAATAGGAACTAGATGTGCTAAAAGATGTTTTGTATGCGCTGAAAGAAATCACAGATGCACTACATAAGAGTTCACATCCATATCTCTAAAACGTCAATAAAAATGGGGCTAGGGCTCATAGTGGGCGCAAAAATGTATTGTGCGAATTGTGTAATGTGAGTAAATGAATAATAAAACTACACAAGAAATGAAACGTATTATATTAGATTGAATTGAATCGAAACATAACAATTTCACTAAAATCGTTCCATTGTTTCCTATCTTCAGGGATTCATTAAATCGTAATGGCTCTAAAATTTAGGTATGCACTATAACTGTTAGAATGACAACCTAAGGAATGGAATGTTGTAAAATGCATGAACTCTATTCCTAGATGATGGATAAACTATATGATTAATGAGTGATATGATGTTGAGATTATGATGCTATTGTGTTTGAAATGATGCTAAGATGATGCTATAATGAAATGAAAGAGTAATTAAAATTTTGTATGATAATACAATAAAACTAATGCAAAAATTAGGATTCTAGAAATGAAATTGCCATGGTAACATTACTTTAAACTAAATGCAAAATGCTAAACTAAAATGATATGCTAAGCTCACAAATGCTGATATTATTTTTGCAGAGTATGTTTGTTCAAATATGGGATATCAAATGCTAGAGAATGATGCTACATTTATAGGATTTCCAAGGCATATTGTGATGTGGCAGCAACCAACAGTCAAGATTTTAGCTGGAAAGATCGAGGGTGGAGAATGAAGAAGTTAGAGGGAATCATGGAGAGTGTTCCCTTTAATAGAACACTTTTCCAAGTGTTGGAGAGAATAAATGAAATGGAAGATCCAAGTGTTCAAGGTTGTTTCAAAATTTGTTGAGGATAATTCCAATTTAAATATTAAGCATATTTAAATTCATGAGACACTTGATGAGATGGCAAGAGGAAAAGTTGGAGACATGTGACTAAATTCAAATTTGGAATTATTCAAATTTAGTAAGAAGATATTAATGAAATAAAATAAACTATTGGAATTTTTTTATGTAATTAAAATCAGAAGAATGTGATTTAAGATAAGAAGAATTAAAATGTGTGAACTATATAAATAAATTTAGAATTTATTTATAAGTAGATGAAATAAGAGGTTTATTAATTAATTAATTATCCTAACCGATTTTAGGTGTATATATGTACCATTCACTAGAGAATTCAATATTGGCAATCAATTCTTTTTCACCATTTCATCTATTGATAGTTTTGTGAGAGTATGAATAATAAATGTGAAATCCATGTTAGAGATATCAAGAACAACAAGGGAAGCAACACTTTCCATTACATCTACATGCCAATTATCCTTTCATGGAACATTGTCAATATGGTAAGGTTCAAAATATTCTAGCAATATCATTGTGAAATTTTTGTATTGGGATAACTTATCATGTTTTTCTTGATAGGAACCATTAATTTTTTGAATGACTAATTGGTAATTACCAAATATATGGATGTGTTGAATACCTAAGGATACGACTCCACATATCCCAGCAATAAGGGCCTCATATTATACAGTGTTGTTTGTACATAGGAAATTTAGATGATAGGATAAGGGAATTCCCTTTCTTGAAGGAGAAATCAATATAACCCCTACTCCAGAGCTAGTTTGACACCTATAATAATCAAAATATAACTCCCATGTTTCATTTTCATATATCTTCAACACATTCTCATTGAGGAAAGATTCATGATGGGGAATTTCTAATGGTGAAGGAGCATAAGCTAAGTGGTCAATCAATGCCTAAACTTTGATTTATTTTTGAGGAACAAAATTAAGGTAAAATTTAGTTAACAATATAATCCATTTAGCCAAGCATCTTGATAAAACTATTTTAGCAAAAATATATTTCAATGGATCAATTTTTATGATAACATGCGCTGCTCTACATTTAGAAAATAATGTCTCAATTTATTCATAGCAAACACAAGAGCCAAACATTACTTTTCTATTGTTGTGTATCAAGCTTCATAATCAATCAACATTCAAATAACATAATAAATAAGATGTTCTTTGGCATTATCATCTTGTTGGGAAAATAACATAGCTAGAGCATGGATTGATGCTCATATGTCAAGGATGAAGGGTTTTCCTTGGAGAACGGGTTGCAAGATGGGAGGATTAGCTAGATATTGTTTCAAACTTTCAAAATATTTTTTACAATCCTCATTCCATCTAAATTATGATTCCTTCTTATGGATCTATGTAAAATGAAAAGTCTGATTTCCCAATGATGCAACAAATTGATGATTAGCTTGAATCTTACCTTATAAGCTAGGTAATTGAGAAATGTTCTTAGGAGGTGGCATATTTAATATCACATCAATATTTTTTGTTTCCACCTCAATGCCTCTACGTGGCACTATAAAACACAAAAAATTTCCATTGTCCACACCAAAAACACATATCTTTGGATTTAGCTTCATGTTTCACTTACAAATTCATTCAAATATTTGTTGAAAGATTTTAACATGGTCTTGACGAGTTATAGATTTTTCCAAAATATTATCAACATAGTATTCCAAGATATTATGTATGAAATCATGAAATATTAATGTCATAGATCTTTGATATGTTTCTCCAACATTTTTCAATCCAAATTTCATAACAATCCAATAAAATTTTCCTCAAGGTGTAGTAAAAGATGTATTGATCTTGGCGGTTAATAAATATTTGATTATATCTTGAAATACCATTCATGAATGATAATAAGGCATGTCCCATAGATGAATCCACTATCATGTAAATATTAGGAAGGGGGAAATCATCTTTTAAAGATGCTTTGTTAGGACCATGAAAATCCATAAACATCCTAGTATGATTATCAGGTTTTACCATTTCTACAATGTTGGATATCCAAGGTGAATAATGAATAGGGTGGATGAAGCCCACATCTAATAGCTTTTCAATTTTATCCTTAACCAATAAATCTATCTTAGGATTCATCTTGTGTATCTTTTTTCTTGCTTATTTTGCATCATTTACAAGGATAATGTTGTGTGTAACTATCTTAGGATCAATATCTGACATATCTAAATAAGTCCAATAAAAACTCTTAGGAAATTCTTGTAATACCATTGCATGATCTTCTTGTTCATTATCATTATGAAATTTTCCTTTTTGAATCACCTTCTCTTTATTATATTTATCCATTGTTATGTTTATAGTACCTCCCACAACTTATGTACTTTGATTGGGAACCTCAGGGATTTTTTGATTTTCATCTTGTTTAGTATCATTTGAGTTGATTTATTCTCCAAAATATCCATTAGTATTGAAACAATAAGTGAATATTTTATTGTGATGGCGATTTGGTAATACAACATAAATTCTCAAACATTTAAATTCCAAATATCATCATTTTGAAAATTATCCATTGGCATGTCGTTACTGGTTGTATCTATTAATTCAAGATGTATCAATTTTAGGGTTGTCTTAGAAGAATCTTGCATGCAAATATTGATATTAAGTGAAGGCCTTTTTGATGCTTTCTTTATATTTGAAGGGAAGTATCCAAGACCTCTTGTTGTTTCTTATATATTGGGCTCTATGGGAACTTTAATGCCTTGTTCTTTCACTCTACATCCTTTTCCATTATAGCCAAATTGTTTCAATATTTGATATCCTTTTCCATAAAGAGCTTCCATTTATTTTGAAGATGGAGGTTTCTCATGATCTACCTCATCATAGATCAATGTATAATTTGTATCTTCTTATTTACTAGAAGTTGTGGATTCAAATGCTTTTTATGACTCCACTATAGATTATGTTGATATCACCACTATTTTTTTCCCTTTTTGGATGTCATTGTAGTGATTTTGTATTCATCCATGAAGATAGGCATGAAATTTAATGATCCCCAATCATCTTCTAAATTTTTTTATACCGATGAAAGACACTCATCTTTGTCTTCTTCCACTTTTGAAGTTGGTATCAATGTATTCAAAGGACTTCCCATTCCTATGTTAGTATGTAAAAAGTTTTCTAATTTTGGATAATATTTTATTGTGTAAACCTTATTGTTATAAATGTATTTTAGCTTATGGTGTAGCATTGAAGGCACTACATTCATTTCATGAATCCATGGTCTACCAAAGAGGAGATTATATGAAAGATCATGGGGCATGAAATGGATAAGAGTTTTTAAATTAACCTTACAAACTTTAAAAGGTAATGTTATCATACCAATTGATTTTTTCCCACATTATTGAAACCATAGATAGACAAAGAATTTGGTTGAATTTTAGTCTTGTTTGCTCCAATTTTATCCAAAAGATTGACACTACAAATATTGAGCATCAAACCATTATCAATGAGAGTATGCCTAATCCAAAACTTGTTAATGATAGCCTCTATCATCAAAACATGATTTTGTTTCCATGTTTCCAATGGGGTTAGCTCACTTTGATAAAAAATGATATCTACATTAACTGAGTTCATACCTTGAATTAGGGTTGATACATCATTTAGTTGCGCACCAAGAGGAACCCAATTTTTTTGTAAAGAATTTTGAAGAATACCATGATAAGTGGATGATGTTTGAATGTGATCCCATAAAGAAATCTTAGTAGGAGTATTGTATAGTTGTTCCAAAAGATCATACTCTTTTCCACTATGTGAAGGTAAGTGAGGGGCACTAGGCAAGATTAGTTGTGGAAGTGTTATTGACAAAGGGATGGCTTGAGTTTGTCTTGGTTGCTTCTTATTCCTTGTGTTATATGTATGAGCAATGGTATTATAACATGGTTGTTTTGGCACATGGTTGCTAGTGATTTTTTTTGTGAAACATAAGATTTTTCCTTGAGGTTTTGGTTTTTTTTGAGGTGGTCCTATGGTAAACATGAGTTTTGTTTAGATTTTGGGTTGTTGTGAAGGTGGGTAAATAATGAGTTGAGGTTTAATTGCATTGATCATTAATTGTTTTTTTGTGTTATTACAAGCCTTAGTGGATGATCTTGGTGAGATGAAGTCCTCAAGGGCTTCATGTAACATATCAAAGACATCATAACTAAATGGCTTGAGGGATATATGAACTTGTAGAAGGAGATCTAACATGATCAAATGACTATGATTTATCCAATGTTAATCATTAATTTGTAATGTACAATTTAAGGTTGGTTTATTAAATGTGTTGGAATATTCCAAGGTTTTGAATGCTTGTATAATGAAAGCTAATGTATCTAGAGTATGCAATGATTTAGAAAATATAAAAAATTCTTCTACAAATCTAAAAATTTGAAGTACTAAAAATGAAAATGATCTAAATCTAAGAAAAAGAACAAATTTCTTTAACATGCAAAGAAGTTTTCCTATAATTTAAAAATAGAGATTTACCAACAAAAATAAAGTTCAAATATAGAGATAGAAATATGTGCAAAAATATGTTTGAACATTTGTACAAGAAAAAGGTTGCCCAAGGGTGAATGAGTCTTTGTACAAGACTATGAAAAAATAAAAAAATCAATGTCTGAGTTATTGTTTATAATTATTGTTTTTGGTTGCAAAGTGATTCTATAGTGACTATTTTTCTAAAATATTATGATGAAATGCAAGTGAAAATGTATAGCAATATGTAAACAAAAGTGACAATTATGAGTGTAATTTTTAATGAAATTTGATCTAAATGAAAAAAACACAAAATAATGCAAAATTTGATGCAAAAATGTATGTAATATTTTTGGATTTTTATGAGTTTATAATGATGCAAATATGCAATA
This sequence comes from Sequoia sempervirens, assembly GCA_007258455.2. NCBI lineage: Eukaryota > Viridiplantae > Streptophyta > Pinopsida > Cupressales > Cupressaceae > Sequoia > Sequoia sempervirens. The sequence continues at coordinate 250,586,405 of VDFB02075321.1, read as the reverse complement.
TGCAACCCTAAATGAATAATGTTAAACACAATGATGCAAAACCTAGATCTAGGATTTGAAAAATTTCCATATCAAAAAGTTATGATGTCAAATGTTAGGTTCACCAAAATGAAATGATGGAAAAAGGGGGTGGGTCCTAGGTCCTAAATTAAAATAACCTAGGATGTAAGGGTCCTTTTCCAAGATTTCATTAGAATACCAACCACAAAGCCAAGATATTGACTTGCAACCTCTATGATGAGTCGATTAGATCTAGGTTGATGATTCTTTAGGGCCTTAATATTATTATGAATGATCTAGAGTTTATTTGAAATGATGAAACTAATTCAACTATATGACCTAATATGTAAAATATAGACTCTCAAAGTTAAACAAGATGTAACAACACTTTGTAGGTAGATCTGGGAGATATTAGAGATCATGTACCTATCACCAAAAGTTGATTTTGGCATGTGCAGAGGGACAAATTTTTCCCTAGGTGAAAGGGTCTTTGTGATCATTTCCAAAACTTAAAAAATGATGGTGTACCCCTTTTTCTACTCTATGTTCCTATACATGCAAATCTTCATCTTCAAATTTGAACATACAATAAATCTACAAAAAAAAATTGTTTATTTTTTTGTATAGGGGTTTGCATCAGTCAAACTCTAGATTTGGTAATTAAACCTTGTTAAAAAGACAAAGATATTATAAAAGGTAGTGTGTGAGCTCTAACCTTATGTGTGTATAAGGTTGTTTTTAATTAAGATGTAGTGAAACCCTACTCAAGTGCATTAGAGTATGATTCCTATGATAGTGACAAGATCAACTTAGGGATAAGTCAAAACACCCTAAATAAATTTGAAACACGATGATACCTTGCCATAGGTTGCTAGTAGAATGAAGCTTGAAGATGAGAACACTAGGAAACAAGTCATTAGGTTAAGGGAAATGGCCAAATACATCTCCCAAACCTAGAATCCATCTTGCTCTTCTATTGGTATCAAATTTAAATCATGTGATAAAAATTGATCAAATTTGCAAATGGGCTTGAAGACCTACAATTTCAAATAATATTGCTCTGAGACATTGAATTGTGCTTTCTTGAATATTCTCTCATTTTTCATTTTCTAGTTTGAAACGGTGAAAATACTAGGCTTTTATAGGTATTTCTCTAATTTCTCAAAGATTGAATCCTAATAGCCAACAATTACAATTTGAATTTTGAATATTAAAATGCTACCAAGAAGCTATTACAATTTAGGTCCTAGCTAATTAAGGGGACCCATTCACCCATGGGTGAATGAGTTCTTGCAAAACTTCAAGGAAACACTTGTTTGAGGGAAAATTAATGATAGGTTGCATTTGTTCAATGCTTGTTTTAGTGAAGAAAAATGATAGAAATGGGCCTTGGGATTCATAATAAAGGGAACTAGGGCATATTTAGAAAGGGTTAAAATGCATAAATGCAAGGTCACTAAAATAGGTACTATCATAAAATTGATCTATTATCTACAAGGGAGTATAATTTTATATGCTATAGGAGGAAAGGGTGCCAAACATAGTTACAATTTTGTCAAAGGAATTTTGAAACTAAAACCTCACCTTTAACACAACTTACTTTTTCTACCTGTTGAAGTAATCTATAACTTCTAATATATGTTTATAAATAATATTATATGGTGGATTTATCATACCAAAAATATCCTACCCCCACTATGTAAATGACTAGTCTATTTGAATGGGATGAAGAGGGAGGGAATCTAACCTTTTATTTATAGAAAATGAATCACATTTCTTGCAATTATTCACCCACCTATGAACATCATTAAACATGATTTCCCAATAATATCCAACCCTCACTATTTTCATAGTAATGGTCCTTGCAAAAAAATTGCCACTAGAAGAGCCATCGTGAAATTCTTCTAATAATATATTAACTTGATTTTGTCCAATGCACCTTAACATCACTCAATTGACGTATGTTCTAAAATTATGTCATCCTCTAGGATATAAGTGATGAAATACTATATGAAGTTTCTTCTTCTAGTTTTATCTATACTTGGAGGATCATACCTACCTTCTTGCAAGAAGGTAGTCATATCATTGACCTAGTTGTTAGCTTGAATGTGATTTTCAACTTGTTGATCATCCTACAAAAATAGAGTGGATTCTATGTTGGAATCCACAATCTATTCACAAAGTTCTTTTCCTCTCATCAACTTGGTGATCCTAATTGCTAAATGACATTCAATGAATTTTTTGATTCATTAAGCTCTTTTTCCATTGATATATTTGATCAATAAAAACTCTTTGATGTTGATGTGAGGGAAAATAAGTTGAATCTTATTATATGACAACATATATTTGGATTATTTTAGTGTTTGTATCACAATGAGAACCTTCTTTTCAACTTAGCTATATTTGAGCTCATAATATTTTGGTCCTTTTCTGAAAAAAGCAATAGGTTGCTTGATGTTGTCATTATTCAGTTGCATTAGGATATATGATATGCTCTTGTCTAAAATGATAGATTATGAAATCCTTATAATAAATTTCATTAACAAGAGTAGGGGCTAGAATGATTTCATGTTTGAAGGCCTCAAAACTATCATTCCCATCCTTGGTCCATATGAGCACCTTGTTCTCCTTCAACAAAGATGTTAAAGATTTATCTTGGTGGAAAGGTTGGGAATGAACCTCCTTAAAAATTTGATTCTCCAAAGGAAGCTCTACAGTCCTTTCTTATGTCTAGGAAGTGGAATGGAAAAAATGGAATCCAATCTCTCTAGGTCAATAGCTAGACATTCTTTGGAAACAATGTGCCTAATAAATTTACCTTGGTCTATGGAAAAATATTTATTTATATTTGAGGATATTACCATAATAAATACATTTCTTAAACACATGTTGAAGATGATAAAAAATGATCACATGCATGTTTGGAGAGAACAATAATTTCATCAAGGTGGATGAGAACGAAGTTTTCCAGCACACCTCTAAAATCCATGTCCATTGTACTTTAGAAGGTAGCCCCAACATTGATTAACCTAAAAGGAATTTTATAGTAGGTGTATTCGCCCCATTTAATGGGAAATGTAATTTTATGTTGGTCTAATTCTTGAACCAAGATTTAGTTGTAGCTCAAATACCCATCCATGAAATAAATAATTTCTAAACCACTTACTCTTTACAAAAACAATTCCAATGAGGGGAGGGGTAGTGATGCTTTAGAGAGGCTCTATTGAGGTCTCTAAAGTCTAAAAATAGTCTTATATCCCCATTATTTTTTTGAAAAAAACAATATTGGCCACTCAGGAAGAGTTCTTAATGGAAAAATTGATATTATCTTCTATGAGTTTGGTTAACTCCTTCCACATTACTAGCTCAATTTTGGGATTGAAAATAACTTTCTTCTACCTAATATTCTTTATCAATTGGTTTAAATAAATGGTATGTTTGGATAGGCTTGGGTCAAAACCTTTTGCATCTTCATAAGTACACACAACTACATCATCGTATTTATGAAAAATATTAACAATTTTTTTTTGTTCAAATGTAGAGCATACATTTCCAAACTTGAATGACTTTCCCATGGCTAAAATAATTGGTTTGTAATCACCTTTATTTATAGATAGGTTCATATTATTATCTTTTAGCTATTCATTAGAGTTAAATATGCCTTCTAAGATGATGATTCCCTTAGGAAATTTGTTAGTGTCAAGTTGCATGATCTCATCTCTCTATATTAGTCTCATAGCATAGATTTTAACAAAAAAATTACTTCATTCTATAGGAAGTTGATAATTTTATAATTATTTTCAAACACTCATCAATTTACCTAGTTGTCTAGGATAATCAGCCCTACAATGAGCCTAATTTGTTATTCCTTCTTGTTTGTAACATGTGTTGGTATGTCAAATTGAGTACCAACGACTACAATTCTAGGGTATGTGCAGGATCATCATGGAAAAACTAGGCCCTCAAGTGGCAAAATTTTTAGAAAAATCAGAGTTAGACAACTTAACATAAAAAATTTGAATAAGTTATCTATATTATTTCAAAAATATGTAAGAATAGAATCTATAGAAAATTGAATGTAGTTTCTAAAAAACTAGGTTTATTTTATTTTTTAAAAATCTATTTGGTGAAAATTTAAAATTTCAAAGTAGTACTTAAATTTCAGGGGAAAAATAAGAAGTAGGTGTCTATCTGACCACCCTAACCACAATAAAATGATAATATTTTTTTATAATATTTTAGATATAAGTGGAGGACTCATGTCCCGATGTGATGCATATTTTTTTGTAATGTTTTTCCAAGTAAATAATTAATTATGAATTTTTTATTATAACTTTTAAAAAATATAAAAACTTGTATGTCTGACCACCTTAACTTGGTCAAAACTACATGAAATTCATTTTTTTTAATCTTATAGTATGCAAAGCATAGAATGTGACACATGTTTCAGATTCAAAAGATGTGATATTATTTGAAAGCTACAGATGTTTTTCCATCAGCCTATCAATTAGGACTTTAGTCGTAATTCAAATAGAAAATAAATAATAATAATTTATTAAATTCAAAGTAAAGCATAATTTATATTGGTGGAAAGATGAGAATCTCCTTTAAAAACCCTTTTCGTTTCATCAATTTTGGGTCAAAAAAAGTCGTTAGCCACATACCCTAAACATATCCATCATATTGCCACTTTTTGGCCCATCATGATCCTGCACATACCCTCTATCGACATGCTTATTCTAAATTTTGGGATATTAGGGATGCCAAAGCCCTCAAAACCCTCAATCAAATCTGAAACTATGTTTTTGTAGGATTTGATAATGTTATTCCTATTTATGCTTTGCGTTCTAATTTGGTTGTCAACTAGGTCACAATCTCTAAAGACCTATAACAATTTTCTCTTCATTTTTTGTGTAAGTTGGAGACCTTGGATAAGGGTTTCATATTCAACAAAATTATTGGTGAAGATAAATTGAATACTAAGAGAAAATAAATACTTCTCCTTACTTAGAGATACCAACATAATGCTACCACCAACAACACTCTTATTTCTTGATCCATAAAAAAAACTTCCACAAACCCTCAGGATCTTCTTGAGTTTTCATGAGATTGGGAGCAGAAGTATCCTCCTAGTGTATGCATTAGGTGCCTAGTCCAATACTCTCTTCTTTATTAAATGGGTCAAATTGAATGGAATTTCCCCATTCATCTAATAAGAAAACAAAAACTTCTTGTAGAGTATTTGTATCCTCATGAATAGTATAATCATCTCCTTTATCATGCAATGTGTAATTCAAAATAATATTTCTTGGAGCATAGGGCTCAATGTTATGCTTGGAAATTGGCTTTACTTTGATGGTCACTTTTGTACTATATGTTGTCCTGAATAACATGTGGGACCAATTGGGGGATAGTTTCCCACCAATTTTGGTAATTAATTCTCTATATAAGTAGATAAAAAATACAAAAAATATTTCTATGACTAATATGACCAATATATCTTGCAATATAGTATAATCAGGGTATGCATGTAAGTTTAATTTTGATTTTTTTTTTTCTGATTGGAAAACTACTTTAGTCACAAGTTCATACTTAATGCTAAAGAGATTAGCTACCTTCTCGATCATAAGAGAGTTGTCATCCCTCAAATCAATCATATAATTATGAACTATATGATTTCCAATAATTAAGGACAAATAGAAAGGGGGTGGATTACTAATTGTATTTAAATTACCCTCCTTTTTTTGTACTAGGTTAGTTGGAGTTGTAGTTCCTTATTTTGTTGACATATCTCTTGGTTGTGTGAGCCCTTCCAAAAATTCTAGAAAATATATTTGAGATTGGATGGACATAGCCTCTTGCATGGTGAAAATTAGGTTATCCTTCATTTGGTCAACAATATTGAAAGGATTTTGATTAAACTTAGAGGAAACCTTTGGAACAACAAGGTCCAAATTTATTGATTGGTTGACTTGATATTATTCCTCTATCTTATTGCCCTTACCAGTAGTCTAATTTGGTTGTAGCATAGTCGAATTACCTAATGTACTATAAAATATAGTACCTTATGGTGGTTGGGATGTTGATGCCTAACTAACTATGGAAGATGTTCCACTATCCATTGATCTTTTATTTGACCTTATTTTTTGAGACACTACATTAGGACTTAATTAGTATAGGCCAAAAATAATTTCCTCATTCCAATTGACCAATGTACAGTCTCCTAACATGTGATTTTTCCTACTAGCAACTTCTAGGTTTGCATCACATTATTTTCTTGGAGTTGGTTAATTTTGAGACATTGAATTTTACACAAACTCTCTATTTTGACATACATTCTAGTTATGTAGCTAATTTCATAGGTAAAACCACTCATTATATCGATATAGATTCTTCTATACTAGAATGATGGTGTTTCAAGTAGTAGTAGTGCTCGGATTTACGCTATTTAAAGGTCTAGCATAATTCCATTATTTTTTCCCTTGATATGGCTACCTATTTTGTTGGTAATTTTAACTATAGGGATAATAAGATCTATATTTTTGAGCTTGTTATAGGTTTTCGTTGTCACTAAATCATTACCAAAATTCTGTGTAACAACCCTGCCAAGGAACCCTAGAGGACAACACTAACTAGGTCAACTAATGGAACATTTTTTTAAAAATGAAAATAATAGTAGAATGCTTAACACATTAAACTAATCCTAGGTCCTCTAAGGTTCTTCGACTATGCTACTCACCAAGCTAATGATCAAGATAACTAGAAAAAGGTTCAACTTTTAAAGCATTGCATTAAATGTGTTCCACATCACTTCTTCTTCATAACATGCCATCTGATAAAAGCTAATTAACATATGCAAGATGCATAACATCACAATATTCGTTACAAAAGAAATCATCAATAATAATAGTTATATCATTACAATGATTACATTAATGATTTTGTTATACAAGTGGGAAGAGTACATCAATTTAAAATAAGAGATACAATTGATATACAACCAATATGCTAGTACATGAAAGGATGCCTTCATAATTGGAACAAGAAACTGGAGTCCACTACACAAAGGATAATCTCCATTCACACAAACAAGCAGCAAGAAAACCCAATGGAGGGAAAAAGCACCAACCTCCTGGCCATGTGGAACCCTGAGTTCCACCCCCCATGCTAGGAGCTAACACAAGGTCCCACATCATACAAACAATCATGAAAGCAATAGGATAATACATGCAAGGGGCTATACAAGTACTCCAATACAACACTACCATCACACCAACATCACATACAATATTGACTTCAGTTCTAGAGGCACTCAAATAAAAAAAACATAAAGTATAACTAGGTAATGCTAGACTGCAATAGTGAGTAGTGTCATTACATAGCTTGATATGGGTTATCTTGGTAGATCTTCCTAGGCCCTGACCCCCATCCTGGGTTATCTTAGCAACCTCTATTGATCCTCGATCCCCATACAAACTCATGCAGAATCAACATACCTTTCATGAGGACAAGGCAGTTGATCTTTCCATTCTAGGCCTTCTCATTTGATCTCAAGCCTAAACAAGCACTTGAGCCATGAGTAAGGAATACATTATCTTGTTTAATGTGAATTCTACCCATCCCCCTAATTCATTTTTAGGTTATCACTTGACTAAAAAACGGTCCTCGAATGGGTTATCTTGGATGGCACTTTGGATTTGAGCCCCCATTGAGATCGACTCCCCCTACTTGCAACTAGTAAAGTCTACACATCAATCAAGGCATTTACCATCTTGCACACTTAACATTATCATATGAAACCATATCAAGATAAAAGCAACACCCTTAGGGTTTTTATAGATTATATGAAGTGCCATTTTAATCTTTTATCAAATGGCACTTCATTTACCATATAATCTATAAAAACAACACTCTTTCACAGTTTGCTTGTATATATTATGATATATATATGTATCTATATATGCATATATATACACATATATACATATATAAATATATATCACAATATCTATAAAATGCACTAAAATAAAATATTATACACATATACATATATAGATATACATAATAGTGTAATAAACATAAATCAAAGTAGAGACGCACCATATGATAAATCTATCAAACTCATGAATCTAACATGATACTTATTATCAAATTATATATTAACCAATCACACTTTCCCTATTATCAAATCATCTAACCCTAAAACTTAATAAAGTTGACATACATTCGATACAAAGTTTATTTCACAGACAAAGGATGAAATGGTTGATGTGCAGGCAACAATGGGGCTCAGATAGGGGTTATGGCACATGGCCCATCCAGCAGGGCTAGTGCTCCTGGTTGTTTGACAGGAGACGCCATCGAGGATATGTCTCATGGGTGAGGGTTAGCAGATGCACAAAACATGGATTTGTTAAAACGCCTTAGTATCTTTCAGTGAATTCCGTAGCAAGTCCACAAGGTATGCACAAAAATAATTTGGTATAAAGGCTTAGGAAACCTATGAAAAAGTGTTCAGCTGAGGAACAAGAGAGATGGCATTTCAAGGAATGCAATGATTGATTTCAAAATATAGAATTGACTCCAAACGCATGCACCAAAACATCAAGATGTCAAAGACTTAGTTGAAAAGCCTGAGAAACTTCCAAACTAGAATAATTGACTAGCATCAAGAGATTGTATCTCATGGAATGAAATGCAAGCAGGTTACACACAAAATGGTATCTATTTAAAAGGCTAAGAACTCTTCCTAAATATGCTGGCAGGAGAGAGAGAGATGACATACATAGAATGCAATGATTGCAGAATATGCATCAAATTGGGATTTGAAGAAATATTTTTAAAACTGATTGCAAAGGCAATCGAGTAATCCTAAAATATAGTAAAGCCTAGAATAGAATGCACCAATAATGGAAATTATAACAATGCAAATGCAGAATGAGAGAACCTGGATCCAACGCTTGGTAGGAGGGGATTCGATGCTGAGCTCCAACGTCCACTTGCAGATTCAATGATTCAAAATCTACAATCAATTTCCAAACGCCCCCACTAAAAAATTTTTAGGCAAAAATAATAATTTAGAATGGAAGTTTTTTAGACTCCTCTACCCAAATCCACCATCAAATAATCATTTCATAGGAAATTTTTTTCCCACAAACATTTCTTGAACCGAACAATGTACGAGAAACCAAATACAACTCACCAAAAAATTACCATTACCCTTTTAATTTATTAAGTTAATAGTTTAGCAATTATTATTTTTTTCATTTCAAAATTCAATTTGGGTAACTAGATAATATTTATGAAGTCATATAATTAAGCACCCAATTTACACAATCAGGTGAAATCATTTACCCCACAACATATAATTAATTAATGCTTGGCTTAATAATACCTTATTTATTTTCCAATTTATTATTAATTATTAATTATTGCACTACATTTTAATTTATCTTATTGTATTATTGTTTATTTATTTTATTTTATTTTATCATAAATTTAATTATTTATTTATATTTGTTTAACAAGGGTGTTTAACAATTTATGCTAATGCATAAAATAACCAAACACATATACATAGATAATCCAAAGCAAATAAAGTAAAAGCCAAAAATTACCTACTCAACATCTAGTTTCACAATACAAAACCCTAAACACACTGACCTACCAACAAACAATACTAACAAAATTGACAAGGTATTAGCCTGGATACTCATCCTTTTCAAGGATGATGGCTAGAGCAGGGGACCAAGTGCTATCTCCAATCCACTACTCCATTGGGTTTAAGACATTCTCATAATTGCTAATTCTGGTGGAGTCGATGCCTAGTACTTGCAGCCCACGACACACAAATGACACACAAAAAAATTGCACATGAACACATATCCATATAAATAGACACACTGTGAAAGGAAATCGCAACGTCACATGGTACTCACAAGTGAGTGATGTGACACTGTCACTTTCATCCAAACACATCAGTAAGAACATAATTAATTCACATCAAGTCATAACACTTAGGATAAGAACAATCACAGGGTAATCACATAATAGTCATGATCGGATAATCACAGAGTACTCATAATAGAATTAGTCCTCATAAGCAAGTAAATCCATATGCTAATCATAACATGTACATAAAACCTCAAATATTAGAAGTGTCATCAAAATATCATCATAGCAGTAGGTCCCACATAAAATAATGTATCAAAGTGTTTCATAAAAAATAGATCATCTATCAGTCTACCATGAAAATGGTATGAGAGGCACGACATCCTCCCCCTCTCGAATTAGGCTTACTCTTGGAAGCTTACAAACAAGAAAGGGTACAACTCCCACATCTGAGATGCATCCTCCCAAGTAGCTAAAGAATCATCATTAGGATCCCATTGGACCCTCACCTGCTCAACGTCTCAACCCTTGAGGGCAAGTCTCCTATGTTGTAGAATGCCCATGGGCTCCAAAGCCAATTTCCCATCCTCTTCCTGTAATGCATTCCAGTCAAGAACATGTGAAATATCTAGATAATATGGTCTGAGAGCATAAACATGAAATACATTATGGATACATGATAGAATGGCTAGCAAAGCAAGAGGATACACATCAAGTTTGATCCTCTCCAGAACTTTGAGTGGCCCAACAAAAAACGGTGTGAGCTTAGAGCCTTTTCCATAGCGGTTCAGACTCTTTTGCTGAAGCACCCATAAGAACACTCGCTCACCAATAGAAAATTGACGATCAACCCTATAAGCATTTGCATACTTCTTCTTCTTGTCCTGCACTACCACCAAATTCTATCTAATACAAACAAACAATTTCTCCATCTACTGAAGCATCTTTGGACCTAGGAGGACTCTGCCCTCAAGACGATCACAACTCATAGGGGTCTGACAAGGACAACCATACAAAGCCTGGAAAGGGGACATTCCGATAGAACTATGGCACCCATTGTTATACACAAACTCCACTAAGTGCAAATAATACTCCCAATAGTTTTGTTGATCCATGACATACATCCTGAGCATATCCTCGAGGACCTGATTAACCCTCTTGGTCTGCCCATCTGTCTTTAGGTGGTAAGTTGAACTCAAGTTCAACTGAGTCCCCAATGCATGTTGCAAGGATGTCCAGAGTGTTGAAGTGAACACTGGATCTCTATCAGAGATGATCCTATGTGGAATCCCATGCAATATGAATATATCCTCCATGAAAATCCTAGGCATTGAAGAAGCATTATATGAAGACCGAACTGGAGAGAAGTGCACCACCTTAGTCAACTTGTCCATGGTGACCATGATGGCATGATGATGATGAGATGATACTGGAAAGCTGACTATAAAATCCACTAAAATGATGTCCCATTTCCATTCTGGGACAAGATGTGGCTAAAGAAGACCTATGGGGTGTTGATGTTCTACTTTCACCCTCTGGCACTCCAAGCACCTCGAGACAAAATCTACAATATCCCTCCTCATTCTGGCCCAAAAATACAACTAACCAAGGACTGCATGCATCTTCTTGACACCTAGATGAGCTAAGTAAGGTTCTTGCGCCTCTAACACAATTAGGGTATGGAGACCCTCTGAAGAAGGAACATAGATGTGACCTAAGTGTCACAAGAGACAATCTGAATCAAGAGAATAACCTAAAAATCTACCCACCAAGGCTCTTCCTAACTCAACCTATGACCTCACCTCCTGATACCAACTCTCTGTAGGAAGTGCTACAAGTATTTGATCCCTCAAATATACTCCAAGAGTGATTGCTAAAAGCTCATTCCTCCACCAACTAAGAGCATCTGCAACAACATTCTCCTTACCCTGGATATACTTCACCTCAAAGTCATACTTGTACAGGAACTCAATCCATCACCTCTACCTAGCATTCAGGTTTGGGTGCATGAATATGTACTATAAATTGTGGTGATCACTATCCAACTCAAACTGATGCCCCAATAGAAAATGTCTCCATCTCACCAAGGCATGAACAATGGTGGCTAACTCCAAGTCATGCATAGGATAGTTCAACTCACGATCCTTGAGTTTGCGAGAATCATAGGCTATCACACAACCATCCTACATAAACATGACTACTAGACCCTCCAAAGATGCATCAATACACACCACAAAATCTCCTGTAGGATCAGGAACTACCAAAATAGGTGCACTAGTCAACCTCTCCTTGAGAGTCTGAAAGGTTTCCTAACACTACTCCATCTAGATGAACTTATTCCCTTTCCTCTGAAGGGAAGTGATAGGGTGACCTATCCTTGAAAAACCCTACACAAACTACTAATAATAACTTGCTAAACCCATAAAAATATGGACCTTTGAAACATTAGTGGGCTCATGCCAATCTATGATGGCTTGGATCTTCGAAGGATCCATAGCGATACCCTGTCCTGATATAACATGCCCCAAATATCTCACTTTAGTATGAAAGAATGCACACTTTTCCAAATTTGCATATAACTAATTCCCACTCAGACACTATAAAACTTGTCGCAAATGCTCCTCGTGCTCCTCCATAGTCCTAGAATAAATCAAAATGTCATCTAAGAATATAAGGAATTTTTTTTCAAGATAGGTGTGAAACACTTCATTCATCAAGCTCATAAATACAGATGGTGCATTCATCAACATGATTGGCACAACAATGAACTCATAGTGCCCATAGTGAGTGTGGAATGTAGTCTTATGAATGTCTACCTCAAAGATGCACAACTAATGATACCTAGAATTCATGTCAATCTTCAAAAACACCTTGGATCACTTAATATAATCAAATAGGTCATCAATCCTCAGTAAGGGATATATGTTCTTCACCGTCACTGCATTCAGCTGTTGATAATCAATACACAACCGAAGGGATCCATCCTTCTTCTTCACAAAAATGACAAGTTCTCCCCAAGGAGAGACACTAGGATGAATGAATCCATTAGCCAAAAAATCCTCTAGCTACAACTAAAGCTCCTTAAGCTCCTGAGTAGTCATCCAATACAGAGCTTGAGAAATAGGCTTTGCCCTGGGAACAAGATCTATCCTGAAATTGATGTCATGCTTAGGTGGCATCCCTAGAATCTCACTGGGGAAGGTATCTGCAAACTCCCTGAGAATAGGATGGTCATCGAGGGACACCACTTGACTCTCCCCCAACAACAAATCATTAACTGTCACCACAAACAACTAGCAACTCTGACACATACATCTCTTTAACTACATAGATAAAATCATACACATAGAGATGGGTGTTTGAATTCCAACTACCTCTACCTCCCTGCCTGAATCATCCACACAGTGCATTAATTTGCATCAAAAATCTATAACTACTTGATGAGCATCTAACCAGTCCATACCCAACATTATGTCATAAGATCCTAGGGGTATGATGTGAAGATCCACCGTGGTAAAGAGAGTACCAATCTTGAAACCACATCCATACACAAGGGACTATATCGCCACTCTAACTCTAGAGGCTAGTTTGACCTGCCACCTAACATCCTACTTTGTTTCCACTAGCCCACAACGCTCCACTAAAGAAGGGGAAATGAATGAATCAGTATCACCAGATTCAAAAAGGATAGAAACACCAATACACTACAACACACTTGTGGTTTCCACAACTGTGCCCTGATGCTCTGCCTAGCAATTATCAACCATTGCAAACACTCTGTGAGACCTACTTGCATCACCTATTATTAGCTTGGAAGCTATTGGTCTCTTATTGAATCCTGATGTGCTCTTATGTGGACACTGCTTAGCTATATGGCCCTACTAGCCACAAGAAAAACATCCTATACCTCTACCATACCCCTTGTCGCCCAAGGGTATACTGGACTGCTGGAAACTACCTCTACTGGCTATAGACTGTGTACTCTGAGCTAGCTAGTCAATATGATTATGCTTGGCTCACCGCCAGTTCTGGTTTTTCCCAGACTGAGAACCACTACCTTGCTGAGACTGTGAGCTCTTAGGTTTTGACTGGGAATGTTGTTGTTGTTACCTCTACTACTGTCCACCCTTAGTGGGTGCATGATGGCTTCTAGAGGAACTCGCTACCTAAGACTGACCACCATGGGACCCAAAGTTTGTTGGAGACTCACTACCAATCTGCACACCTGTCTTTCATCCTAGCGCCATGGCCAGATTCTCCTCTACTATATGACTCTTCTCTACTACCACCTCCATGGTTTTGGGCTCAAAAACATGGACTCCCCTGCTAATACGAGAATTCAATCCCCTAATGAAATGCTAAACAAACATGGCCTCATCATCACCAATACCTACATATTGCTTAAGCTCAAAGAACCTATGCTCATACTACTCCACAGACATAGCCATCTGCCTCAACTCATGAAACTCATCAGTGAGACATTGCCTCTAATGATCTGACAAAAAGAAAGCTCTAAACCTCCCCAACAACAACTCCCAAGAAACTGAATCAATATCCAAATATAATTTTTGTTCCTCCAACTTGCACCATGCAGAAACAAAACCCCTAAGGTGCATGATGGCACATCTCACCTTGGTGTTACTACCATACAGATGCATGGAAAAACACCTATCCAAATCTATCAGCCAAGTCTCTACCTCCAAGCCACAACTAGAACCATTAAAAGTAGGAGGGCATTCCCTCAGGAGACCCTTATGTGACCTACTAAAATAGCCTCCTATTTTGTTGCAACATCTCTCCTCCTGGGAGACCTTTCTCTCTCCCTATCCATATGCTCAGAGTGCTAAGATTCCACTTGGTAATTACCCTCCTATCTAGGACCAAGCCAGGAAAGGACCTCCTCAAGTAAATGACGTAACTAAGCTCCCTTTGACTCTGGTTGGCCACAACTCTGACCCATGCTTCCCTGATCATTCTGAGAGCCCTACTGTTCCATAGGATCACTCTCATGGGAACTCTAAGAAGAGGTGTTCTCGCAGTTAGCCCCATGGCCACCACTTTGACCTCTACCAGGATCCTAATCTCGACCTCTGGTATTCTTCCTACACAAATACCACCAAAGGAAAAGTCTCAGGTTCTTAGACAAGGATGAAAAAAAGGGGAAAACATAATCTTCAGAGTCTAAGCAACTAAGACAACATAGTGGGATCATATAAAACTAGAGTACCTAGTGTTAGAAACTTGGGCTCTGATACTAGGTATAACACCCCCACCAAGGAACCCTAGAGGACAACACTTACTAGGACAACTAATGGAACATTTTGTTTTTAAATGCAAATAACCGTAGAATGATTAACATATTAAACTAATCCTAGGTCCTCTAAGATTCCTCTACTACACTACTCACCAAGAAAATAATCAAGATAACTAGAAAAAGGTTCAACTTTTAAAGCATTACATTAAATGTGTTCCACATCACTTATTCTTCATAACATACCATCTGATAAAAGCTAATTAACATATGCAAGATGAATAACATCAGAATATTCATTACAAAAGAATTCATCAATAATAATAGTTACATAATTACAATGATTACATCAATGGTTCCCTTATACAAGTGGGAAGAGTATATCAATTTACAATAAGAGATACAACTGATATACAACCAATAAGTTGATACATGAAAGGATTCCTTCACAACTAAAATATGAAACTGGATTCCACCGGGCACAAAGGATAATCTCCATGCACACGAACACCCAATGGAGTAAAAAAGCACCAACCTTCTGAACATGTGAAACCTTGAGGTCCACCTTGTGTGCTAGAAGATAACACAAGGTCCCACATCATACAAACAATAAAGAAAACAACAGGCTAACACATTCAAGGGGTTATACAAGGACTCCAACACAACACTTCCATCACATTGACATCACTTACAATACTGACTTCACTTGCAGACGCAGAGACACAATAGAAAAAGAAAGTACAACTAGGGAATGCTAGACTGCAATAGGGAGGAGTGTCATCACATAGCTTGATATGGGTTATCCTGGTAGATCTTCCTAGGCCCTAGCCCCCATCCTGGGTTATCCTGGAAGCCTCTACTAATCCCCCTAATTCATTTTTAGGTTATCACTGGATTAAGAAACCCTCGAATGGGTAATCCTAGATGCCACTTTGGGTTCCAGACCTTATTGAGAACCACTCCCCCTACTTGCAACTAGTAAACCCTACACATCAAGCAAGGTATTTACCATCTTGTACACTTAACATTATCACATGAAACCATACCAAGATAAAAGAAACACCCTTAGGGTTTACAAATACCACAAAGCACATATATTAGAACATTGCCAAACCACTTTCCAAAGCAAAAAAAATCACAAGAACCATCCACAGATTAAATACCCCATTCCTAGGCCTCTAGAAACTAACCTTAACCAAATTACAAATGACAACCCCCTTTCAATAGTTATACAACACTTAAACAAAACATTGATAAATATAAGCAATTATTTAATACATTATAGCCATCAGATAATCTCAAAATACAAAATTAATTCAACACACTCTATTCACTTAACCGCATATATAAAAATAAAGATTATTTTCCTAATTATTGTATTTGAAAAAAACATATAACACAATATGCTAGTTAATTAATTTACATAGTAATCTTACAATTTCAACTACATAAGTTATAAAACTATCAATATTCACCTATAAATAAATTAACAAGAATAACCATTTACAGCAATAATTTAAAAATAACTATATCAATTATTCTAATTAATTAACTACATATTAATTCTACTACCAACTATTAAATAATCATAAGGATAATCAACATTTAGTTACCTATTAGTCAACAACGAGTAATCCGGTTCATCTATCATTTAAAATAAAACACATTTAAATTAGATTACCTAACATTTTAACCTTATTTACTAGTAACTTCAACATTTCACCTTCAGTAAACTAGACTATGCAAAGCAATTCTATTTATCTACAAATTATTCAATATCATTAACTATTTAATCTGAACAATTAAGTTAACTAAACTATACTTATTGTTTTATCCTTACATAATTATTAACCTTTTCCCTAACCTCCCAATTAATTAAATATGAAATAAGTCAATAAACATACAACTCTTTTACCTAGTAATTTAAATATTCACTTAAATAATAACTATTTAATTTTAATATTTATTAACTCTTTTACCTAGTAATGTATGTGAACTTTATTAAGTTTTAGGGTTAGGCAATTTGATAATAGGGAAAGTGTGATTGGTTAATATAGAATTTGATAATAAGTATCACATTAGATTCATGAGTTCTATAAATTTATCATATGGTGTGTCTCTACTTTGATTTCTGTTTATTGCAGTGTTATATATATATATACATATATATACATATATACATATATATCACAATATCTATAAAATGCACTAATAAAATATTTTACACACACACACACACACACACACACACATATATATATAACACTATAAAAAATAGAAATCAAAGTAGAGACACACCATATGATAAATTTATCAAACTAATGAATCTAACGTGATACTTATTATCAAATTATATATTAACCAATCACACTTTCCCTATTATCAAATCGCCTAACCCTAAAACTTAATAAATTTCACATACATTTGATACAAAATTTATTTCAAAGAAAAAAGTTGAAAGGGCTGTTGTACAGGCAACGACGGGGCTCACATGGGGGTTATGGCGTGTGGCCCATCCAGCAAGGCTGGCGCTCTTGGTTGTTTGACAAGAGATGCCACAAAGGATATGTCTCATGGGCGAGGGTTAGCAGATGCGCACAACATGGATTTGCTAAAACAGGTCTTAGCAACTTTTAGTGAATTCCACAAGTCCATAGTTTTATTTACAAAAAGAATTTGGTAAAAAGGCTTATGAAACCTACAAAGAAGTGTTTGGCTGAGGAACAAGAGAGATGGAATCTCAAGGAATGCAATGATTGATTTCAAAATTCATAACTGACTCAAAACACACACAGCAAAACATTAAGACGTCAAAGACTTAGTTGAAAATCCTGAGAAACTTCCAAGCCAGAATAATCGGCCGGCATCAAGAGATTGTATCTCATGAAATGAAATGTAAGCAGGTTATGCACAAAAAATATCTATTTAAAAGGCTAAGAACTCTTCAAAAATACGCTAGCGGGAGGGAGAGACAACATACATAGAATGCAATGATTGCAGAATATGTATCAAATTGGGATTCGAAGAAAGATTTTTAAAACTTATTGCAAAGGAAATCGAGCAATCCTAAAATATAGTAAAGCCTAGAATAGAATGCACCAATAATGGCAATTGTAACAATGTAAATGCAGAATGAGAGAACCTAGATCCAACGCTTGGCAGGAGGGGATTCGATGCCGAGCTCTAGCGTCCACTTGCAAATTCGATGATTCAAAATATTCAATCAATTTCCAAACCCCACAAAAATTTCCAAGCAAAAACAATTATTTAGAATGAAATTTTTTCAGACTCGTCTCCCCAAATCCACCATCGAATAATAATTTCACAGGAAATTTTCTTCCCACAAAACATTTCCCAAACCAAACAATGTACGCGAAAACAAAAGCAACTCACCAATGAATTACTGTTACCCTTGTAATTTATTAAGGTAATAGTTTAGCAATTAATTTTTTTTTCATTTCAAAACTCAATTTGGGTAGCTAGAGAATATTTATGAAGTCATATAATTAAGCACCGAATTTATGCAACCAGGTAAAATCATTTGCCCCACAACATATAATTAATTAATGTCTAACTTAATAATACCTTATTTATTTTCCAATTTATTATTACTTATTAATTATTTCACTACATCTTAATCTATCTTATTGTATTATTGTTTATTTATTTTAATTTATTTTAAATTTTACATTACAAATTTATTTTATCATCAACTTTAATTATTTATTTATATTTGTTTAACAAGGGTGTTTAATGATTTATTCTAGTACATAAAATAAGCAAACACATATACTTAGATAATCAAAATCAAATAAAGTAAAAGCCAAAAATTACCTAACCAACATCTAGGTTCACAATACAAAAACCTAAACACACTGACCGTCCAACAAATGATACTGACATAACTGGAAAGGTATCAACCTGGATAGTCATCTTTTTTGAGGATGATGGATAGGGTAGGGGACCAAGTGCTATCTCCAGTCCATTGCTCCATTGGGTTTAAGCAACGCTTAGACTTGCTAATTTAGGTGGATTTGACGCTTAGTACCCGCAACCTGCGACACACAAAATGGTCGTGCATGAATGCATATCCATATAAACAAACACACCACGAAAGGAATTCACAGCATCATAGGGTACTTAGAAGTGAGTGATGCAACATTGTCCCTTTCACCCAAACACATTAGTAAGAACATCATCAAATCACATCAATTCATAACACTCAGGATAAGAACAATCACAAGGTAATCACATAACAATCATGATCAAATAATCACATAGTACTTATAATAGAATTAGTCCTCATAAGTAATTAAAACCATATGCTAATCCTAAGATGTGCATAAAACCTCAAATGTCAAAAGTGTCATCAAAATATCATCATAGTAGTAGGTCCCACGTCAAATAATGTATTAAAGTGTCTCATAAAAATAGATCATCTATCAGTCTATCATGAAAATGGTATGAGAGGCACTACATTCTACAATAAGGATTTACTCTCATTCAATAGATGGATAACTAGTAGATGTAGTTGAAAGAGGTGCTAGGGTAGGTTGTTGAGGTAAAAATTCTAGGAACCAAGGAATTTTTAGCCATGGAGATATTTTCCCAAGTTGTATTAGACAATTCTCTATCCTAATGGCAATGTCAAATTCTTTTGGTAGAGTCACTCCATGCATAGACTATATCATAATAATAATATCACTATTAAGATCTCTTAGATAATATAAAAAGGAATGGTTGGGAGATGGTTTTACCAAGGTAGGGATTCTATCCCAATTATTCTAACATTTGAAGTTAAAATCTCTTATTAATTCATGGGGATCCCTCTTAATTGTTGCTAGCTACTCTACAAGTGTAGGTGATCACTTTTATCTTCAAACTATTCATAGATATTTTCTCCTAGCTCATCCTAGTTATGAATAGAATTAGGTCCTAGGCCCTGTACCACCATAAATATTTTCCTTTCAATGAAATGGTAGGAATTTTATAGCCACATTATCTTTTTGGATATTATGTACAAAGCATCTATTGTCTACATCTTGAGTATTTTCTATTAAGGTGGTGGTAGTTTCACTAGTGAAATAAATTATTATTTTTAAGGAATTTGTTGGTATGACATTTTTTGTGTCAAAATAAGAGGGATACCACCATTAAAGGTGATAAACACTTGAGCTCTAGGTGGAACCATTTGAAATAATGTTCTATTTACCTAAACAATAGGTTTCCTAAGCTTAGATATTATATTTTATGGAGGTGTAAATTGAGACCTAGGAGATGGTGTTACAAAATTTTTATCTCTTCTCCTTGATGGAAATAAATATCATCTATTTTTTCTCTTTGAAGTAAAAAATGAAAGTTCTGTGTACTTGAAATTAAATCTTGAGGGTGATCTAGTATGAATCCTTGGCATGAAATTTGGTGCCTAGTTTAGAACCAACATAAGTAGAGTGAGCTAGCAGAGTCTCCAAATACTTCTAGGGTACATATTTAAGGTTGAATATGTTGAGAGATACAAAAATTCTCAAAATAATAGAGTAAAGTTCATCAAAATGGTCCCACAAGGAATTAAAGAAATTATTTTCACTTGGAATTGCACCCTTATTGAACTTGTTGTTCAATATTATAATGGAACATGGGATTGATCTTTATGTGTGGAAACCTATAATGAAGATCAAACCAAGGGAGAAGGTTGTCTTCTAATCTAACCTAACTAGAATAGTATTGGTCCAACCCAACTTTGAATAACTCTAAGCTATCCCTATTCTATTGAATTATTTTTAATAAAAGGGGTAAAACGGGTTTTACAGGGACTCGAAACCACAACATTTACAAAATTGAAAAGGGGACACAAAAGTCCAACCAAAAAGACTAGTTGTCCGAGAAAAGATCAGCGACAACCAAACGAAATAGACCAGAAAGGTCAAACCAAAGGGAACAACAAAGTAAACACCAAAAACCCCAACCTTTAATTCAGAGTCTTGAGGGTAGACTCCATCTCTGCCTCTAGATTCTACATATCCTTGACACCCTTTTTAAAAATTTGAATCATCTTTGAAGTGGGGGGAACCTTTCGCTTCAGATTGGCTCTAGTTCTTTTGGAAATGCCCGCATCCATATCTTGGCTTTTGTCCTCTATTTCCTCCAGATCCACCACTAGAGACCCCTGTTGGGCTTTATCTAGCTTTTCAGTCATCGCGTTAATGATAATGGCATTGTGTCTTGCAATTCGGTTGTTTTGGTCAACAACGGTTTTGATGGTATTCCTAATATTCTCAACCTTGGAGTCAATATTTTTGTTACTATGATCTTGAACCCCACTATCCACATCTTTCTTTTCAATCTCAGCAATCTTAGCACCCAGCTCTTCAATCTTGCTTTGAAGGGCCCAATTTTTAATTTTCATCTCATTAATTTCGGTGAAAGTTCATTCCAAGAGTTTGAAGTGGGACTCAGAATTAGTTTTGGCAAGGTTCAGAACATCCAGAGAAGGATCTTTGCCACTATTAGGACAAGTTTTCTCAGGGTTAGAAGTAACAAGGGAGTCATCATTAGGAAGTTTAGCCGGCTGAGGTTCAGAGCAAAACTTAGTTTTGTTGGCATCAGACTCCTCTGACTTAGAGGATTCTTCAGAATAGGAAACAAGGCTTTTGGCCTGGGGTTTCTTTTCAAAAGAGTTGTTCTTAAAGGAGGGGCTATCAGGCTCAAGCTCGGCATGGGTTTTACCAGAAAGGGGAGTAGGTTTTTTGTTCCCAGAAGGGACAACATGCAAGCTAAGGGATTTTCTAGCTGGACTAGAGTTAGGCAAATACTTCGAGCCACTGGGCTCAGTGTCATCACTCTCAGAAATAGGGGAAGTTTCCTGAATAGCGGGGGCAGACATTTTTTGGAAATGTTCCACAATCAACCTTATTAACCTAGTGTGCAGGATGGGGAATCTTTTAGGATTTTTCTTATTATCCTCCAAAATTTTCTTCAAGGAGCATAAAAGATAATAGGGGAGAGAGACCCTAACCTTGTAGCGAAAGTGGTTGAGAAGAGAAAAGTGGTAGTCGTAGACTCTGGTGAAGTGCCCGTCCACCGTTATATACTCCATGATGACCTACATAACCTTTCTCCAGATGGCCTTTATGGTGTCAGCATCAAAGTAGCTGTTTGCAATTTTAACTAGACTTAGCCTTTCTTTTTCCTTTTTAGGAAATCTAATCACGGCTTCATCAGAAAAATCCCTATCCCTGAAGAACTTCTTCCCTTCTATAGATAAGCCTATAACATCAGCGATAAGATTTTCGTTGAGCTCCACATTCCTGCCAAACAAGGTCAAGTTTCCATTATCCCAATTTTTAACAAAGAGGTCCATAGCCACCTGGTTAGAGCCATGGAGCTTCTCCACGAAAGGAAGCAACCCTCCACTTATAACCTTTTTCCAAGCCTTGACATTTTTCATGTGTATCATAGTTGTCCGACTCAGTTTGATTTCTGTCTCCCCCCATTTCAGCCGACACAGTGGGGTAGACCCAAACAAAAACTTTACTAAAATTGGCCCTTCCAAATCTAAAAACCCACAAAGCGTGCAGAGCTTTCTTGCAGATTAAGCTGTTGGGCTCGTTTCCATGCACTCTAATGATTTTGATGTGAAAGATCCAACTTGTCCTCATTAAAGGGATAACACGTCGCTTTTCCATGTGATTTATCATAATTTATTAGGGCGCAAACATTAGAGTTTAGATCGCTAATATTAAGCCAAGTGCGCACATCTTTACTCCTAACCCCTTCGTTAGCGAAAAAATCTGCAACAGCATTGGCTTCTCTATAAGCATGTGATATTTTAACTTTGTCAAATTTGGCCAAAGTCAAACTAGCTTCACCAACCCATGATTTAATGGTCCACGAGGGGGGAGACTTGCCACAGAGGCAATCAATTATGTTTTTGGAGTCTCTTCAAGCCACAATTTTTTAATATTAAGACTTTGGGCTAAATTTATGATATGAAAAGCTCCAACAGCCTCCGCTAGATGATTAGTTTGGGAACCGAGAGGAGAGGTCGTTGCTCCAATGAAATTGCCAAAGGAATCCCTTATAACTCCACCACAGCCCACCGCCCCCAGATTACCTTTAGCAGCACCATCAAAGTTAGCTTTGATCCAACCGTTTGGCGGGAAAGACCAGCAAACACCCTCTCTGTCCTTATTGGCCTTCATAATGGTTCTCTCATTGCTTGAATCATTTGGGCCTTTTCTTGCTCTTCCCTCTCCTTTCTCTGAGATTCATATCGTGCCCTGACTTCCTCATAACTTAAAGATTCAAAATCTTCTTGATGAACATCCTGATTAGCAGGTCCATTCTGATTACCCTCCATTTTTTGGTCATATTCATATTGAATTCTGAGTCATTCAGCTTCGAGTCCAGCCTCAAACTTGGCTTGTTTTCTAGCTTCAAATTCAACATGTTTCTGAGGGTTGTAAAAAGGATTTTTCTAATCTTCCAAGGTACAAGGCTCTTTTGTTGAACTATCTTTCCATGTGTCAAAACAATTCTCACCATAAGGTATTGATGATTTTTCTTTGTTTGTGAAGCACATGTCCTCACTTTTCCCTTTACCTTTGTTAGCCTTATCATCTTTATGTGTCCACTTACTATTTCCAAGAGGAGCTCCAAAATGACCTCCCCTAAATTGAGATCTTCTTCCATTCATATTGCAATGTTTAAACAGAGTCGCCACTCACTTTCTTGAAAGTGAGAAAAAGATTGTTTCTTGGTATCCCCAGCAGAGTCGCCAATTTGTTAGCTCTAAAAAATGCAGGTTTGAAACATGAAAGGTTGCCAAGCTTTCACAACGTTTTAGGGTAATAGAACAAGGTTTGAAACAATTAAACCTTCTACTCTCCAGCTGCTACTAGACCTAGGTAGGTGTACCTATAACAAATGAAGCAGACTTGACTATTGATCTTCTTTTCATGCTAGGATTTGTCCACGATGGCAAATTGGAATGGACAAAATAAAATGAATTTAGTATATATTGTATACCAGTATTCAAAACTAAACCCTAATATGCTCAGTTAACAGATGTAAAAAGTATGAATAAAACTAAATGATGGAAACAGTGAGACCAGTGCCTTATATAATATACAGAGTCAAATGAAATCTTAAACAACTGACTTCTTTCTAGATTCATTCAAATTGTTTGGCATATTTTATTTATAACCAGTATAAAATGCAAGGTTGTGATTATTAAATTCTTCCTACTGATCTAAATGAAATTCCCTGATTACTGTGATTAATCAAAAGGATTTAATCCTTCCTTGAAAGAGTCTATCAACCAATCACATAGATACAGAAAATACGTACTGATAAACTAGACATAAACTTGTTATGTTGATCTAAATAACCAAGCAACATCAATCTTAGAGAAAATTCAAATAATTCTTTCATTAGGCACAACACAACAATTGACACCAGAATACGCCAACAAATCAGATGATTTTCATTGATATCTCCATGGCTTCCAAAACATACATCAAAGTCTCAACCCTGTGAAACATGGTGTTCCACCGTACTCTCTATTCTCTATCCTCTTCTACCTATATCCACATATTGTTTTCAAAATGGACATTTATACATTGAGAATATGAAAGGATGCATCCTTTTGGAAATAGAAAATACAAATTACAAAAAAAAATATAGAGAATAATTAGGCTTTATTTAGCCATAAGTGAGTCTTATTGAGGTGGTCCAAATAATCCCAGTGCTCATATGTGTCTGCATCTCCAACAGCATTCTGGATCATGATTTCCATCTTGACCATTTCCTCATTTTGGTTGCTCACTTCTTCCAATGTTGTATCCTCTGCAAAAGTTGTCTTCATGAGCTCATTCAGCATTGACTCACATTCATTTTTCCATCTGGTGGCTTCTTTCAATTCACCATTATCATCAAAAAATGTAACCACAGTTTTCTCAGTAGCTACAATCAACCCCTATTCATCCCCTTGCAATTCATCATAGAAACTTCGATGGCAATTGACTATATGATTTGCAGCTTCAAGTGCAGAACTGCTATCCTCATCACTTTGAGCCAACTCATGAAATTTCTCCATGATTTGTCCATCCATCCTTGTGTTCTCCTTCAATGCAGCAAGAATATGAGAGTATCTTCCCCACAATTTATTCAACCAGGATATCAAATGATCCTGCCTCTTTTTGACAATCACAGCAATAGCATCATGCTTTCCCTGAGAATAAGCACTTGACCCTACCCAGTGGTCTTTTTCCTGAGAGCTTTCTCCTTGAGTAATCATTTTGGTTGTCCCAATTGAAACACCAACCAAGTCTTTGAGTCTATCATTTTCTCTTAGCAATTTCTCATTATTCTCTTTATACACTTCTCTTTCTTTTATCAATATCTAGATTTGTGCTTTGTTCAACTTTGCAACATTTACCCTAATGTCTGCAGTAGCAACAGGATCAACTTCTCTAGCTTTTAAAGTCATGACATGGCCAAATGCCTTCTCTGTATCAATTACGACTGATTTCCTGTGGGGTGGGTACAAAGCCCATATCATCAATGATCCCTCATCAGTGTTATACTTGGATCCTGCATATACTTCTGTCACCTTTTCCTTATCAAGCTTGTGAGTAGCATTACTACCCTTCAAGAAACTGTCAAAAACCAATGCAGAGTTCAAATCTAAACTAGGAAAGATCATGACACCAGCATCCTCCAACATTTTCCTCCCCACTTCAGGAGTCATATTTGTCATTTCATCATCCACACATCTTCTCAATTGAGCCAACAATTGTTCCTCATTTACTGAAGAAACATCATCAACATTCTCCCTTATCTCCTTCCCCTTCTGCTTGTACAAGAATGCCTTGAACTATGGGGAATGTATAAACTCATCATCAGAAACAAATGATCTGTATTCCATGTGCCTTGTATCAACATCACCACTTTCAATACTTTGTTCTCTAACTGGGTAGGCATACTGATGAGTCCTCATCCTGGATACCTTTTATGTTCTACCCTATGGCACATTAGCTCTTGGTGTTTCCTCATCTCCAGAAGACAATAGCTCAATATCTTGTAACCCCTGATTATACCTTTCAACTACCGTTTCTGCTTCATCTTCATCCAGATTTCTGATCATATCATCAAAAGGATAGGGTACATGCTGATACCCTCCAAAGTTAATCCTTTATTTGGCTGAATTGATATATCCTTCATGGTCAAATTTTTTCCTGGTTGGTCCTCTTTTCATATTGTAATGCAACAATCTATCAAGAATTGAATTATATCCCTCTTTAGCCAATACAGTGAAATCACCAAAACACAAAGTACTAGGCATAAAAGCCTGCTTTCCAAAAGAACTAAAATGCATCACACTGCAATAATCCATTTGTCTGACAATTTCCAAATATGCAACCCTATTTGGAACTGTCCTTGGTAGAATGAAAGGAGCATCTTGAAATCCATATACTCTGATTACTATAGCTCCCTCCAAATAATACCAATCTCCCCAGCTATGGTCAATGGGCCCATTGAAGTCTTTAGGCCGAAGGAAAATTTTGATCTCATCAGTCAATGAATAATTACAAGGATAATGATAAAATCTATACAATGTCTTTACAAAATGCTCTTCAAAATGAATAAAACTAGAACTAGCAAACCTGCTGTCCCAAATAGCAGTCCACAACTGAATAGGCAATGCTTCACCTTCGTTGCCAATTTGAGAAACTCTCATCTCTGGAGGCCATACCCCTAACTCCTATCCGAAATATAACTCCAAATGCATCAACAAAGAATAATTTCTGAGATGGACAATAGAAGCTCCACCCTTTATAGCCATCAATCCAGAATTAAGCTCCTTAGAAATATATGAAGCATAATCAAATGGCCTAGAATTGTGATATTGAATATCTGTCGTGATGACCATTGGCACCATTGACATGAATTCTGGGGCATCCATCCCCAACACCTGACACACTGAAAAATATGTATATTTCATGTAGGGTTCAAACAAATCAACATGATAGGGAGGCCCTTCACTATCTTCCAGAGGTTCTGGCTTGTTACCCTGTTTGACCCTATGAATTGGTAACCTCCAACCCTTGTAACTTGTATCCATTCTTGAAAATTCCTTCTGCAACTCCTCACAATTGATTTCCTCATTGCAAAACCCTTCCAGTTTGAAAACCTCACCAATTTCTTCTTTTGACACATGTATTTGTGGTTTTCCAGAAGGATCACATATAGCTTTATGCTTTGGATCATAATGATCAGTAAGCAATTTTACCAATTCAGCATTAACGAATACATTAGGGCATACCAATTTCCCTACATTCAACTTCCATGGATTACAAACTAGTTCAAAACGATTCCTCCTATGGTAGTGGAAATTGAAAAGTTAATATCCTCTTACAGCAGTCCAGACATCACCTATGAATTTACATTTATCATCTAGCTTATCAACTTATGCCCTAAGCTATGCGGACCTTCTAGCTTTAGGCCCTTAACCAAGTAGTTGATCAATGAGGTCTTGGTTTAACTTCCTTTCAGTGCCTGCATGCTCTATATCAGTCTTTTGTTTCTTTCCCTTCGACTGACTACTCTCACCAAGTTTTCCAGCCTTACCCTTTCCATAACCAGAATACTCCATTTTCAAGCTTACAGAACCAAAATATAAAAAACAGACAAGCAATTACTTACATAATTCTTCTTGAGCTCCTTAGACTGAAAAAATGTCTTGGTTCTCTGTTCAGCATGCCAATTCAGCAGCAATCAATTCAGAAATGAGGCATTGATTAAAACATTACTGTCATTACTATTTTATCCCATTGCGCCATTAATGAAGCACAAATGAAGCCTCCTTTGAAACTAGCACTATTGCATCAAATGTCCTTTCGATGAGAAAATTTCAAATCTGGGGAAAAATCCCTTTTCAACATTTATTTCACCATTTGCCAAGACATTCTATGGTCATACCAACACCTGGAACCAATTTGATGACTAATGCTTCTACTTTTCATGTCGCTGTGACAATTCAAAGTCAAGGAAATGTCTCATAGATAGCATTGTGCCATACAGTTATGTATTCTTCAAAGCCTTTTCTACTCGCTGAGACATTAATATTCTCACACCGACTAAAATCCTTTATCTTTATGCTCTTCGCTGTAACCTGCAAATGTCAGGGAGACCTCTCGTAGACTTCATCCTGTTTCACCGAGAGTCTTCATTTCGGCATGTCCACCAAGTTTTCTCACCGAAGAAATAAAGCCAACCAATGAAACAATATCTTTGGCGAAACAATGAACCTTCGAGAAGACTCATACTGACACCAAATGTCTCACCGAAATCACTTCTCCAGATTACTCCTTTTCGGCAAAACTCACCTTGAACTACCTATCGGTATAATATTCATACTTTAGTGAAACTTATACCGAAAATTTCCTCTCCCAGCAATGCTTATCTCTATTGGCATAAGATTTAACTTGACAAGACTCTATAACTTCTCACCGATAGCCTTTGAATATCCTTGAACTTGGTTCCGCCAAACAATAACCACTTCACTAAGACCTTCCCCGATGCACATAAGTCTTACCGAGACAATCGCTTGCAAGCTAGTCGGTAAAACAAAATGATTTCGTTATGAGTTCATACCGATACCAATTACTCTAGCCGAAACGACCCCCTTTATGCATTAGTCGGTATGATATATTGTCTTCGCCCTGACATTATACTAATGCCCCAACATACGCCGATATATATTTTTTTCTAGATGCGTATCAGCAAGAAAAATACTTCGCCCAGACATTCTGCGGAACACCTTTAGCTTGACTGATATACTCCCACATGCACCGGTCGGAGAAACACAATGTATTCGCTATGACTTCACTCTGACAATGACTCCCCTTTGCCGAAATGACTCCTTTTGTCGCTGAAACAAGAAAATTGTCCTACTGATAGTCTGCAACAAACATACATTAGTGAAAAATCAAGTCGGGGAGACTTTTACCATGTCTTGCCGATTCAGCTCTTTTAATAAAAAAATGAAGGACTTGATGGATTCAATGGATTTTATGACAGAAACTAAGCAAGACAATACAAAGAGGGACTTTTATGCTTATGATGAGGACTCAATGCTGGAATTCTTGAATGCAATACACTGTAAAAATTTCAAAATTTTATAGTTCTAACAAGCTTGTTTGGATCCTTCTCAACATTGATAATCATTCTTTTGGGATTATTAATGTCTATGCTTCTAATGATGTTGTGGAACGCTCTCTACTTTGGCATTGGCTTGCTGATTCTTTACCAGTTGTTGCCTGGTTACTCTGTGGGGATTTCAATATGGTGGAAATGACGTCTAACAAAGATGGCACTCTACCATTCAGATGGATAACTAGGGAATGAGAGGTGTGGTTTTACATGTGCAATAAATTGGGGCTTTTGATCCCAATATTGGTCGCCGCCATTCTCATTCTCTCTGGCACACTTGGTGCAATTTTCGTGCCAATTCTGACAGAATATTTAAGCACTTTGATCGTGCCATGATCTCGACACAATATTTTTACTCCTTTGATAGCTCCTCTCTCTCAGTTAAGCCATTAGTGGATGTGACCTTGTGAGATCATTTCCCCATTTCCTTTTTCATTGAATGAGAGACTAGATAGCCTTGTATGTGTAAAACTCAACTTTTTTCAAACACATCTTTACTCTGCCATAAGCCTACCTTGGCCCACATTCATAGAGTTTAGAATTTGGAGTGCAGACCAGCTCATCATACAGGTTGGATTTCTTGGTGGAATGAAGCTATCATCCACACAACTAGATTTTTGCACATTTATGGGTTCCAGCTGGCTATTTTTCACTAGCAATCTTATAAGGCTACCATCGCTGACCTTTGTGCTCCTTTGAGGCTTTGGCAGCTAGCCCCTTTTCCCTCTCTCTTCAAGTTAGGGTGGCAGAGCTAAGGCACAAAAAGAAAATTGTTGATAGCTATGTTGCTCGAGGGGCGCAAATCAAAGCCAAGTTGCACTAGCTAAAAGTTGGTGATCGTACCTCCAAAGAGTTTTTCTTGGCTTTGCGTGCCAGAAACACTTCCTTGAGCATTAAAAAAATTAAATATGGTACTCAAGTTCTCTTTGAGCTTCCTGACATTCTCCAGGCCTTTGTGCGTCATTATGAGCAAGTTTTCACTATGTAGGAAATCATGCCTCTGCGATAGCAGGCCCTTTAGAATTGCCTTGCTGTAGTGCCAAATAAGCTTTCTTTAGCTCAGGAATTTTTTTGCGATCAAATTTTATCAGTTGATGATCTCAAAGAGGCTGTGTATTCCATAGCTGATGACAAAGCCTTGGGAATTGATGGATTCCCTTGTGAATTCTACAAAGCCATGTGGGACGATATTGGGCATGATCTACATCAAGTTTATTTAGAAGCGTTTCACTATAATTCCCTGGGTAATTTAATTAATAAAGGTAACATAAAATTCATACCTAAACCAGGTGACCCAGAAGACATCTGTAACTACCGACCTATCACGCTTCTCAATGTCTCCTACAAGATTATTGCCAAGGCCTTGGCTCTTAAAATATGGCATTTTCTGCCTCAAATTGTGCGCTCGGAACAAACTGGGTTCATCAAATCTAGATTTATTCTGGATAATATCATTATCATCAGGGAAGGCATGGAATGGGCTAGATGCTCAAACCAAAAAGCTATGTTCATTAAGATTGACTTTGCCAAAGTTTATGATCAGATTGAATGGCCGTTTATCTTGACCATGCTACAATCCCTGGGTTTTGGGCCCAATTTCATTTAATCTGTTTGAATGCTCTTTGCGGATGCCTCAGCTTGTATCACCATCAATGGTCACCAATCCTCTACCTTTGGACTCTTTTGTTCCATTAGGCAAGGGTTCCCGCTAGCCCCCTCTTTATATGTGCTTGCAGCTAAGGGTTTTGGCTATCTTTTGGCCAATGTTGTTTCCCAGCAGTGAGTCAAGGGAATTTCCCTGCCCAATTCTTAGGCTCGGCTTGTTAATGGCCATTTTGCTGATGACTCATTTCTCACCATTCTAGAAGATGAAGACTTTGTTGTGGCAGCTCTTTAGTGTCTTAATATTTTTGTCTTGCCTCTGGCTCTGCCATCCAGTGGCATAAAACTTTGTGTTACTGGCAATCTATCTTTCCCTCCCCGCCGTGGCTGCAGCAGTATGGTTGGAAGTGGATTGGGCCTAGTGAAGTGTTTTGGTGTATGGGAATTCCCTTTGTTTTTTAGGAATCTTTGGCTGAGCTTTGGCAATCCGTGCTCTCCAGAGTTGAGAAGAAACTTATTTATTAGGTTACTAAGCCCCTTTCTTTAGTTGGGAAATTCCAGGTGTGTTCCAAAATCTTGGCAGCCACCCATGTCTACTATTCTTCCTGTTGGGCCCCCTCCAAAGCTACCTATGGAAATCTTGAGAAGCTGCTTCGTGATTTTCTCTGGGCCTCTTCTAAATCTCACAAAGGGTTTCATCGGGTGGCTTGGGAATTTTGTTGTCTTCCCAGAGATTCGGGAGGCCTTGGGCTTCTTTCTACTCAATGACAAGGGACTGCTCTGTGTGTCAAATGCATTATTCATGCCCTTACTAGGAATGAGGTCTAAAAAATTCTTCTCAAGCATAGTATTCAATTCGATTTCCCTATTCATAGACCTGTCTGGAAGGGGATTGGCTTTCAAAACCTTCTGGTCATGAATGAACCAATCCAGATTGTTGGGACTTTTGTTGTCAAAAGTATCTGGCAGGGTTGGGAAACTGTCAAACCTTGGCTCTGCTGGGCTAGCTCTATTTTCGACATGGGTTGTCTCTCAACCAACATAATGCTTGGTGGTCGCCTTTTTTTTCTAGTAATGGTCAACCGTTGGCTAAGTCGCTAGGGATTAAGGCGCTCAGATTTCACAAGAAGGGTATTCAGACCCTACATCAGATTTTTTTCAAACCCACCATGTGTATCATGTTGTGGGATGCTTTTCGTGCCTAATACAGGCTTCAAAACTAGGACCATGCTACTTATGATGGCCTGGTGAATGCTATTCCTATTGAGATGCTTCATAAGGTTGGAATTCGTGGGACCAAACCTTGGTGGAAAGACTAGAAGCAGTTTTGAGACACCCCTTTCAGGAACTACAAGCCTCAGCTTGGTTATAGGTGGCTCTCACCACATTTTCCTATGATTTAGAGTTTAAACCAGTGGTGGCTTCTTCAATCTCCCACTCATGTCTAGCATAAAATATTTACTGCCACTTGGTCTACAAGTTTTGAGCTGAAGCTCGCCCACTTTTCTTAGTGTATTCTTTTCCAAGGCTTGCCTGTAGGCTCTCGGTTGGTTCACCTGGGGGTCTGGGACCTTCGCTACCCTTTTTTTGGGCAAGATGAGAATTTTAAGCATCTTTTTTGGTTTTGTCCCAGAGCTCAACAACTTTGGACTTAGATTCATGACTTTTTTCGACCCTTTTGACCAGAACCTTTCTCCTGGCATATGGTGTTGCTTGGAGATCTTCCAGAATATCTACAAAATTCACCCAGCTCTGGCACACTTTCAGGGTGGAAATTATTTTCAATATTTGGAAGGACATAAATGCTTGCATTTTTTCACATTCTCAAATGGATATTCATATTTCTCTATATGTTAAAGCTATGATTTTCTCTAATGTGCTTTTACAGGCTCAAGTGCAAGCTAACAAAGTTGCACTTGAGGTTTCTCACCTCCAGGTTCTTCTAAATCACTGGGGCAATGCCCCTTGTACTATTTCTTGGGTCCATGCCTCGCCCACCTCTTCCGTGACCGATCGCCCTCCAGGGGCCAGCAACGGAGTGGCTCTGCGCGTCCTCGTTCCTAGCCCCCACCTCAACGAGATTCTCGCACTCCTCAGAGTAACTGTTCCCCTCCGCCGTGAGCTACTCAGGGGTGGCCTTCTGGTAGTGCTTCGGGGAGCGGCAGTGGTAGTGGGTGGCCCTCTACTGATCCTCTAGCTTCTGGCTTTGGGTAGTCAGGTTCTGATAAAACATTCCTGCGTATGGCGCTTGTTATCTCGTCCCGGTGCAAGGAAGAAGATAAAGGAAAAAAAGATGTTGATGATGGCTGGGGTCCTCCCCCTAACCTTACTCTAGACCGTGTTGATGTATTGGGAAAAAAATTGGATGATAGAGACCCTCTTGGCTTTGTTAGCACTGCTTTGGTCGCTTAATGGCCTTTTTTAGCTTTGTTATTTTGGACTTCTGGGCTTAGCCCATGTTATTTGTTAATTTTTTGGGATTTTCCCATGTGACTCTCAGGGTGTGCCTCTCTACCACCCACCCTTTTTCTATGAATATGTATGTTTATATTTTATTAATATAGATGCCTGCCTATTCATCAAAAAAAAAAATGTTATAATAAATTTTTACTTCTTAGGTACATTGGTTAAATTCTCCTTTAAATAAAAATGGACTGATCATAATGAGATTTTTGTATTTTTGGGCTTCCCTTCACCTTTTAGTCTTCTTCAAATTTCTTATGGCAAGTTGTTATTTTGAAAATTAATAAAATGTTAGCCTACTACATCACAATGCCTCTTTTCTTGGTATATTTGAGGCATGATCTAAAATTTTAGTTGTTGATCATGTGTAGTATTCTTCTTGTTAGGTTCCTTGAAAGGATTCCTATTTGAAGATTGACATTTTTCTTATTAATTATGTTTGGGCCTGGTCTAATAGATACAAACCCTTTCACTATACTGATTGGTAATTTTTTGTCTCTCCTAACTCTAGGGGTTGAAGCCTACCCTCAATTCATAATCAAGTCTTAGAAATTAATTATAAGTTTATTATCATGTCCCTAGAATTTGAGGATTCCTAAAAGGTTCTCATATGAAACTATATTTCATATGGACAAACCTTTGAGTCTCTAACTTATAAATGTTGGAGAATGCCAAGATTTAAAAGCATAAAACAATCTTCCACTAGTGAACAAAATATGAGCATAATATTATGTATATAAAATATGAATGAGAGTGTGTAAAACACAACAATGAGCCTTGCACATATATAGAAAATGATGAGGAGGTGAGAAGGTAGGAGGCAATTAATAACTTACCCTCCAAAGGTGTAACACTTGTGAGCTCACTTGAGAAGTGTGTGAGCTTGTGGTAATTATGCATGTAATAGGTGTCTCAAGTGATGAGGACACATGTATTAACCATATGAAGTGATACAAAAGTAAGAAATATCCTAAGTAAACTTAGGCTAAGTGTAAATAGGTCAATCCTAATAAGGTGATCTCCTAATTAGATATGATAATGAGTCTATTTACACTGGAACCCCCCTTAAGTTAAAATTAGGGAGCAATGTATGTACAAATGATGAGTCTCAACTTCTACGCCATGTTAGGTACTCATGTAAAAATTTCTCATAAATCTAAGTAAAGGAGAAAAACCCAATGGGAAATAAAACCCCTCTTCAAAATAGAAATGATGAAAATGTGTAGTGTTTAAAATTAACACCCTTAACAATTTAACATTATGTTTTTATCCAGGCCTTACTTTATTGGACCTAATTAAGCTCCTATTTTCCTAAATTATGCATTCCAAAGCCTATTTTTATCATTTTCTAAAAGGTTGTCAGCATTGAATAAATGCAAACACTTAATGTTTTAATATTGACACTAAATGTACCAGTAGATAGGGAAAATACCCATATGACCATGGACATATGGGTCTCCCTATCTTTCTAGGGACCAACTTTTAATTCATTGGAAGCATTTGGAAATTCTAAATTGGAATTTCAAGTGTTGGATTTTAGAATTTATTTTTTGGGAAATTAGCATAATTGCATATAAATACCTGATTATTTTATCATTTGAAATCTAACAACTAATAGAACAAGCATTCATGAGAAAATACTATTGTCAAGATAAAGTCAAGAGAAACAATTTAGAGCATTATAGAAGCAATTCAAGATCCAACATCATGTTAAAGTTTATATGTGTGTTCATGTTCATGTTTTGTGAAGGCTAACCCTTGTTGTAGGCATCCAAAGAATTCACGCATTCAAGCATTCAAACAAGTCAAATCTAAATATTTGAAGTGATGTGCATGACTTCAGTCCTTCACGGAAGCCATTAAGAGTGGTGATTTGCAATATTTTATGGTTTCATTCTTTCCTTTCAATTATCATTCCTATTATTGATAATGCCATTTTGGAAGTGGAAACACTTACACGGGGTTTGACTAAGGCAATCCCCTAAATGGAACATCATTTTCTCTCTTTGAATGTGTAGGTTACATGTTTGAAGAGGATTGAAGAAGGGTTGAAGGAAAATTATCAATTGTTGCTTTCAGAGCCCTATAAGTTGTCAAGCCATAGAAAATCAACTACAAAATTACCTAACAATATTTTGACAACTCTAAAACCCGGAATTAGAAGCTTAGATCTAGCACTAGAGGACCTCCAAATTAGTTTTTGGACCTCATATTAGGGACCCATACGTCCCTAGATGTATGTTTCCTCCTTTGCAAGCCAAATCTAGCTTCTTATGATAGGTGGAAAATCTCCATTACTTCTTAGATCTTCTTGCAATTTACTGTTTTAGTTCTTGTATTTCTGAAATATCACATTTATCATATTAGGTCAGATAGTTCAATTAGGTTAATCATTTCAAATCATTTCCAATCCATTTCAAAGGCTCAAAAGAAGGAGATCCAGGTTTGATTGGCTCACCTTCATGGTTGATAGTCAATCTAATCACCTTGTTGATCTCCTTCTTTAATGAAACTTGGAAAAGGGTCCCTTGCATCCTAGCTTCTTTGTATTTAGGCCATAGGACCAAATTTTCTATTATTTCAAAATGCAATGAAATGTGTAAGTCAAGAAGATAAGTGATAGATATAGGACTCGTAATGAGTCCCCGAGGACTACTTACAACACAATGTACAAGAATGTTCCCCCCATGGGAGAGAAATGAGATAAGATCTATGTGACCCTCATAAAATATTAAAAGGAATGAAATCTATGTGAAAAAATTATCCCTCCCAAAATTGGGATGAGGAAAGAAACAATGCAACCTTTCCTCAAGATAATGTATGTAGTGCTAGTAGATGCTTGACATCAAATGCTAAAGACGATCAATGATTGTTGAAAAAACTTCTCCCCTTGGGAAGTGACAACACCAAAATACGTAAAATATGACTTCCCATTCTTGATAGGAAGATGTAGGAAGTAAGATGAAGTTATTTTAATTTTACATATGAATAAAAAACCTACATGTAATATATGAAATTTTCTCAAATTTTTCATGTGAAGTTTGATGTAGAATAGGTATGAAATATGTGAAATCATGTTGTAAACAATATTTGGATTATCTATGTGATTCATCTCTAAAAATTTTGGTCGAGAAAGAATTGTAATAAAAGAGAAAAATTATGTCCTCAATGGTGTCTTCCAAATATAAAATTTGGGACTCTCCAAGTAATGATGCAATTTTTTGTAGAAATGTATCCCAATGTGGTGTTTTTTGGAAGAAGATATTCTAGTACATGTAATATAGTGAAAATCGTGCTTATAATAAACACCAAATGGATCTAGAAGACCCATAGTACCAAAATCTATGCTCGAGATGGAAGTGCTACAAATAATTATTACCCAGAAAAAGCTTTTAGAAATATGCATATTTCCCAAAATAATGGTTGATTATGCCTTAAAATTGCAAACAACAAATTATCCATGAACTAGTTGTTAGGAAAAAAAATAGATTTAAATCCTTGCAAAACACAAGTTTTAACCTAAAATCGGTAGATAGATAGAGAGAAAATTGGCCATTGGCTAATTTTTTTTGCGTTTTTTGATAAAAAAATTTATATATTTTGGATACAAGAATTTATTTATTTTTAAAATGAAGTCACTTTTTTTTATCAAACAAATGGTATTTCATAATTTCTTAGACCTTTTGAATGTAACATCAATGACATCTTGAATCCAAGATTCTCTGATGATAGGGCTATGTTTGAGAGTCACCTTGATGGAGGAAGGGATGT